>JAWQRJ010004079.1:0-11383 GCA_033557515.1 Diorygopyx duplodentatus
TCATAGAATAATATGATCGAAACAATTTTTTGATATCTTGCACAGATTTTTCATTAAAAAATGATAAATGTTCATTGAAAAATATTAGAACTGATTTCTTAAATTTTAACGTCTCTATAATCGTAATCGTAATTGTAAATTGTTTCATTTCTAGTCTTCTGTGTATTAAAAAATTTTAGTAAATATATTGCGTTTTTAATAAATATTTCACCTTTTTTTGTCCCTAGTAATTTATTATTATTGTTTATAAATTTTCAGGAGCGTAGAAACAGGTGTTGCTCCTTCGAAGGTTATGTTTGGACTCGTTTTGTGCCTGTTTTTCTCTTTTTTTTAAATATTTGTATAGTGACGTTCTAATTTCTAAGAGTCCCAAATCCGAATCTGAATTTTCGGAATTATTTTCATCTGTAAATTAAGAAATAAACGCAACTTCGACTTACTCTGAATTTTTTTCCACGCACACGTCTATCGCATAAACGCAGTCATTTTCGGGACCCAAGATTTTCTTGAAGGCATTAATCGATTCGGTGGGCCAAACGTCCGTCTCGTTATCGCTCGAATAACCCGGTGGAAACAACTAAAACAGCAATTAGGAAACAATCAACAAGAAGGAAGAAAAATTATAATTTTAATGCGTAAGCTTTAAAATGAAAATCCGAAATACTGTTTATCTTAAAATATTCTTTCATGTATCCCACTTATTTATACTATTAGAATTATTTCGATTATTTAAACAGTTTTTGAAAAATTCGAATCGAAAATGTTCAGATAGATAAATAATTTCCTGATTCAAAATAAATATAATTATTAATTATTGTGATTAACTTACATATGCCAAATGACACTTGATTGCGCACTGCGGTATTTGAGCGTACTTCTTCAGTAGAAATCTCAAGTTCTTGTACGTCACGTCGACAGTACATCCGTAGTCAACCAAGTAAACCGTTACGTTGTCCGTTGGCCCTTCGTCGGTTTGCCAATTTAGAATTTTCGCGCGACACCAAATGTCCCAGTGGTCCATGTAGCATAAACAGTACAGCGTCAGTTTCGTGTCGGCCTCCTCTTTCGACAGAAACGCCGCCTCGGGACTATCGTGGTGCGACAAGTAATCCGCCGAAATTCTACGGTCGAAAATAGGGTGTAAAAATTAGACCTTAAACTTGAAAAAGTCGAAATTTCACAAAGACAATTACTCATCTAACTTTTCCAAGTTTGCGTCCAGAATATTTACGTAAAATTCCGACGGTGTCTTCGCGTAACACACCGTGCAACGTAATTTGGTGTGCAGTTCCGGCGGATCTGCTATGGCACCTAAAGTAGGGATTGGCATTCGTAAATTTGTGATTTTAACTTAATCTTTATTGTATTTTTACAAAAATTGTTTTTAATTTTTATCCCACAGTTCCTAGAGGGCCATATTTATATTCTAAATGACAGTGCAGAACTTTTCCATCTAGAAAGTTACGATTAACCTTAGAATGTCCGTGAATAGTTCATAAAGTGCACCGTTTATGTATAATTTAACACAAAAAAATTTCAATTTCAATTTACCTTCGAATACTTCCTGTTTAACCTCTACCACTTCCGTTACTTTTCGTACGTTCATCTTCTTCATTTCTTCTGCTGTATATTTCGGTATCACCGTTTTACCGGGGCTAATTTTGTCGCCGGAAGTCACTTTCTGTCCCGAACTAGTATCTTCTGAAATGTCACCGAGAACTACGACCCCCTTCGCCGATTTCTTATTCTCGCCGTTCGTCACGTGTTGTTTCTGTTTCGGTGCCTTTTTAAACGACAAATCGGGCATGAGCGGTCTTTTTAGGTTATTTATATACTTTTCCTTCCTGTTCGACAGCCCGAAATGGTTCAACTTGCACACAACGGTAGCGTTAAGGACGCCCGAGTAATTTTCATATTCCTTCTTGTTACGCTGCGTCGCGTCCACCACGCCGTCCAACGAATTCGCACTGTTCGCCTCTTCGAAGGCGCTGCACGGCGACGAATCCGATGTGGCACCGCCGCACCCGTTAGTGACGCGATTTGGGGCGTTTTTAAAAGAGGCTGCTTTGTTCGATTCGCTTTTCTTGGTGAGTTTTTGCTCGCGAACTTTATCGAGTTTCGATGTCACACCGTCACTTTGTATCGCGTTTAGCTTAATATTATTTTGCAACTCTTCTAACTGTAAGTTGACGGAGAGCAAAATCTGAATCGTGACGT
This sequence comes from Diorygopyx duplodentatus, assembly GCA_033557515.1. Classification (NCBI taxonomy): domain Eukaryota; kingdom Metazoa; phylum Arthropoda; class Insecta; order Coleoptera; family Scarabaeidae; genus Diorygopyx; species Diorygopyx duplodentatus. Next base: position 2,218 of record JAWQRJ010004079.1, read on the forward strand.
GCTGTTGATTCGTTAGGCTTAGATAATAATTTTTGTCGGATAGTAATTCTGTGTAGTTTAATTGTTTCATGTTGTTAACTATTTTCTGATTCTAAAATTGAAAAAAGTCTAGCTTAACACGTCGTATACCGAATTGAAATATTGGATATCAAAATTTTATTGTTATTCAGAACAAAGATTGATTGTTTCGATAAGATCTATTGTTTCGCTCTCCTTTTCGGAGAAAGGCTATTTGGAAAGAACGTTAACTTCGAAGAGCATTTTCCTTCTGGGAAATCCTCTTCGACAGTCTGTTTATCAGACTGACAGAGTGTCATCTTGTAGGGAGCAGAAATATGGGGGTGGAGGGAGTAGGAGAGGTTGGAGGCGGTACAGACGAAGCATTGGAGAAAGAGGTGCGAACATAATTAATGTGGAGTAACGTAATATCGATAATTAATATTATAAAGCAATAAAGTGAACAAATAAAACATCTTGTTCGTTTGAACAAGATCTAGCTAACATATTAATTTATAAATCGGTAGCGATATACTTACATTTTGCACGACACTGTTCAATCGCAGCGTAATCTCGTGGACTTCAATCTGCAACTTCTCAACGTTCGATACAATTTCCTCTTTGATTCTATCCATGTCGTTATATCAGGACGTAAACGAAATAAATTATTTTCAACAAATAACAATAACTTTCAAACGAAAAAACCACTTATTAAAAAACCACAAAAGGAGAAGACACTGACTGTTTTTAACGCGTTAAAACACAAATAAACGAAGACTCGTTAAAAGTAGCATCATTATTTTTTAATCGTAATCATAACCTTATGCAAATTAATCGAAACCACTCGGTAAAGAAAAGAAAATTAGTATAATACAAACGCTACGTAGGTGGCGTGACAGTCGACAGGTTCAGTCAAGGAGTATGGAAGACAGTACTTACTCCTTGGGTTCAGTTGTTGTGATTGTGTGGTTATGTTGTAACGAGCTCAGAAACGAAATTCCGCCAATACAACGCAATTTAACTTCTTAAAATGGTAGAATGAGATTAAAAACGTTAAAACTACGGTTTGAACATTTACGTTATCGGTTTAACGGGCTATTTAAGGTAGCAACCGATTATTAGTAATAATCTATGACAGGGTTCTGTTTTACCTTCACGTGTGCAATCTTACCGATCGAAAAGTAAGTGGTTTTTTAAATTAAAATTTTTTTTATCTACAAATAAATTAATTACATTTCTAAATGCTGTGCAACGTTTTTAATTGAAGTAGCCTCAAAAACAATGACTCAATTGCACTTGTCGCATTGGGGGGCGATCGAGGATGTACGCGTTTCAACGGAGCAGGCCAAATATTTAAAACTGTACCATTTGTCGGCAGTCAGAAGTTTGTACGAAGGTTATCAGAGAAAGGTAAGAGTGTCTATTGAAGAAACGATTTGGAATTTTAAATTGATGTCAAAAATTTGTCGTAAATCGTGTCGCTTAAATGACACGAAAAAAATTATTGTTATTATTTAGTTTAAAGGTAAACTAATAAGTTACCCGGACGGAATTAATATACCGATAATTATAAGTGCCCTACTAAGTGCGATATTGAAAGAACTGAAGTCGACTGTCTTAGTTTTATGCAAAAATGAAAATACGTCGACGTGGCATTACGAATTAAGCAAAGTAACCAACGTAAAAGTGTTTACTTCCGGAAGTAAGTCGTAAAGTGCAAATTAAATAAAAACCTCCAACATTGATTTCCGTTTAATTTTTTTAGATTTTAATATACAAAATCAATCGGTCATAATATGTCCGTTAGAAAATATGAAAGATTTCCAAGATATGGGTGGAAATGTGTGGTCTATTGTTATTGCAGAAGATATTGAAACTGTTGTTAATAAATTGGTATTCAAAAGAATCGGTACTGCTCAATTCAGAATAGCGTTGACAAAAATGGACTTTATGGTATGTACATTTAATTATTACACATTATTGTATTATTTAACATCAATATAACTTATTGTATTATTTAAAATCAAGGACATCCTGTGTAGTTAAAAATGAATATATAATATATATTTTATTCAACTATAAAGTTTCTCCATAACAGCTTTCTGTATCTTTTAAGGATGCTGAAGATTTAAAAATATTTTGGCACGTTTTAAATTGGTGTAATACAAGTTTGTTCGGTAAACTGATTGAATTTGCAGAGTACGTATAACACGATTTAAAAAAGAAGTTATGTTTTCAATTGCCTCTTTTTGAAGGACCCACAAAGATCATTACGACAGTTTAAGAGATCCTTACGATGACATTTGGCACAGAATTGACTGGGACTTACCTGATAATTACTCGATAGAGTTAGAAACGGAGAATAAGGTAAAAATAAAAGCGTAAACGTTTATTTTTTTTGAAGTAATCTTGTAATTTAAGGAATATAATAAGTTAGTTGAAGAATGGGCTCAAACGAATAATATCAACACCAAATCATCAACAATAACAGCCGCTAAAAGAGGTGGTGTTAAAAGAAAAATGGAAAACACCAAGACTGATGAACGTAAAAATATAAAATATAATAGACTTTTGAAAATGAATGAAGCGAAAATAAAGAATAACGTAAGTTGCAAAATAAAACGGGTAATCGAAGATTCTTGGACTGAAGAGTTTATGAAAGAAATGGATATTCCCGAAAATTTATCTGTCAATAATAAACTTCCTAATAACACAAGACGTATTTCTGATTTCGGAATTGGAAATGAAATATTGACTTCGCAACCGAAAAATTTAGATATATCTGAAAATCCATTAGTTGTCAAATTTATAGAAAATGCAAAATCTAATAGCGAAGAACAACGGGAAGAACGCATTTCCCCAAAAGAAAACTCTTGGATTGAAACTTTTATCGACGGTGGGGAAAATCGAGATGGAGAAACTGAACCTACAACGAAGGTTCAAGAAACAGTCGACAAATATCCAATTCTCGATGCGATCATAAACGGGGATTCGCTAAAAAGCGCAGTGGAAGAATACACATCTACAATATTGGGCAAATCGCAATGCGACGAACATTTATTTGAAATTTCGTCAAAACGTGGGGTCAGCGAAGAAATTAACTTATTCAACGAAGCGGGTTTATCGCAAAAATCGACGGAAAGCGACGATAATTTGTTAACGTTTTTATTTGGCGATCGAGCTGCTAGAATAGAAAAACATATAAGCACAATTTTCGATGATTAATTTTTATTATTCCGGAGTATCCATTGGAATTGTTACCGGACGATATTTTTTATTATTCTTTTTTATTATAGTTTACACCAGTATGATCTATTTTAATGTAATTCTTTATAATAAATTTAATATATTTAACGATACAAATGTAAAAATTTTAAATAAAACACAATTATAATTCAATAATTTATATTTTGTGTTTCGAATTTCCAATCAATCACATCCTCCTGTACATTACAAGATATACAAGCTGTAAAATACTTTGTTAAAACTAATGTTTAGTTAGGTACGTACATCGACTAAAAGTAACCGTTTGTCTTCTTATTATCTCCGTTAGTTATTATACGCGATAAGTTTTGTCGAGACGACATAAATACTGTTTGCTTTTTTATTTTTTTATTACGCCGCAATTCCTAGGCCTGCTTTAATTTATTTCTGATAGCAATAATCGGTTCTTCTAGATTCTAGATTATTTTTTAGATTATCTAACTAAAAACTATTTCCATCAGAAGTAGACTTTTCTGCAACAAGGTTAGCACCGAAACATGACTAGTGCAACTAATAAGAAAATAATAATTTTATTATGTTATCGTTTTTACACCTCAACAAACCTACGGCCTCCAACCCATTATGATTTTCTTAAACGGAATAAACAGGCCGTGATGGGGTTCGCTGCAAGACAAAGCCGTGTAAAAAGAAATTCCACGCGACACAGTAAAACCCATAATTACCAATTAAAGTACCTCCTATTGTTGTACGTCCCGTCGGACTGTCCGTCCGGCGTACTCAGTTGGACCCCGACGTACGATTCCGCCTGATTCAAAATGGGGCCCACGTAACGTACCCTTCCGCCCCGCACGCGCCCCTCCGTCGTGATCACCTTGACCCAGTAGTCCAGGTGCAGGTCGCGGGGCACTCTCGGCAAGAAGGGCTGCCAACCTTGCGGCGGCACGTTATCCCTGCTGGGTTCCGGAGCGGAGGCCCGACGAATCGTCTTCGATTCGCCACTGAGAATTATTATAAGTGTAGCATCGAAAAAACCACCCCCGTCGATAATTGGCTTTTTAATTAAATGGGGTAATTCAAATTTAACGAGACGAAAAGAAGGCTTTTGTGATTGTGTTGTAAAACCTATAATTATGCATAATCAGAGAATTGGAAGAAATTTTAAATAAACTTAAAGATCGGCCGACCATAATTGGTTTTGAAACATATTCTAAAAATGTCACATTCCAAGAAATTTTACTAGAAAAAAATATTCTGAAAAATTTATATATCAATTTGAATTTGCCGCTTAGAGTGACTGACACTTTTCAAAAAAAAAAAAAAAAAAAAACGGTAATAGGTTTTGAAACATAACCTAAAAATGTCAAATTGAAAATTCCTCCTTTGACAGTTTTAGGTTACGGTAACTCTGAATACGTACGTTTTAAAGCAAACGTTATGGCACGGCGCCAAACAATCAATCGACCTCCTCAAATAGTGTTCCGCCTCCTCCACGAGGCTGTCGGTTGATTCTCCGCTATCGACCGTCGTCCAATCCGTACGCAGTTCCGGCAGCGATCCGTTGGCAAACCTGACCCGCGAAGATGTAGTCTTGAGCGGTCTTTTCGACGGAGACACCGGCGCTGAGCACCTTCTGGTCAGCGTCGGCGGCGACGATATAAACTGGCTCGAATACCTGGACTGCGAATTGCTTCTGTCGCTCGGGGTCGTAGTGGTCCACAGATACTTTTGATTTTGCTACGATAACATAAACGTAATAATACTGCAAAATCAAAACTTCTTGTCGGTGATAAAACTTATTTTCGAGTTGGCAGTACATTATTACAGTGACTTTAGTATTACAGTAACTTAAGAATTACACTGACAAATGACAAGAAAATTGAAATGTCAAAGGAACATAACCTAATTAAACTGTCAAAGTAGTAATCGACCAACCCGCAAATAAATTTCAGGTTAGATTTACTGTGTAGGCGGGTGAATATAGGTCTGTGGTGCGCAGAAATTGTCCGTACGTCGTGGGCCCGGCGCCTCGGGCCCCGTTCTGAGGGAACAAGTGGTCGGCGGACCGAGACAGCTCGGGAACCATGCTCGTGAACCCGATGTCGGAGAGCAGGATACGTCTGGCTTCGACGGTTTTCTCGGAAAGCTGTAACCTGGAGCCCGGATGCGGAAATTTCGAAGGTAACGTCGTGAAGTTATCGCCAATTTTTACCTTTAAAAAAAATTATCGACGATAATAATAAATTTTTCAATGATTATACAATCGAATGTTATCCTTTTATTGTAAAACTAAAAGTATAGTAGGCTTCTGTAAAATGTTTAATTAAAATAGCACTGAATAACTATAAATTTAATGATTGTATTTTCTTTTTTGATCGGTTGGCAAAACATTTGAAAAACTATGTTGGCCCAACTGATTTTCAAATTAACTAAAACCAGATGTCAAAATGAACCTGTCATGTCATTTTTACAATAGCTGAATTGTAATGGTTTATTTTCGAATTGGATCCCGAAATTCCAGGTAGTAAATCTTGTTTTCATCATTATTACATCGGAAAATCTAATTTAATCACAACAATGCCAAACGTTATAAACCTAACCTAAAAAATGTATCGAGAACGTATATTTAGTAACAAACTAACTTAGTTTTTATTTACGTTAAATATAATCAAAATGTCAAATACCTTGTGCGCTAAACTGCTTTCCGATCTCCACGACGAACCGGGTATGGCAGATATGTTAGTTTGCGCCTCGGAGTCCCTCCTGGGGTGCACGACGACGGGTCTGGCCTTCCTCGCGTTCCGTCCGAGCGCCTCCCGATGCATGATAGGCCTATACTGTAGGGGATTCGGACACGTGTTCCTACGTCCCAAATTGTACTCGGTGTCTTGTATGCCGATTTTGGAAATGTCCGTCTCGACGATCCTCACCTTCTCGTCGAAACGGTCGAAGCTCTCGTCCTTCTCCAGCGATTTGTTCTCGAAGCTCGAATCTTGGAACGAGTAGTAGCTTTTCAGGCTCTTCCCCTCGTGTATCGAATTGTCCGACTTCGAATTGCTAACCTCGTCCCTCTGATCGAAATTGTTGTCCTGGTTGGTCTCGTAGTTGTCGTTGAACACGTCGTCTTCTAGTTCGCGGTCGGAGGTGTCCCCCGAGAGTTTTTCGTCGTAATCCGATAGGGGACATTGCAGGAGAGTGTCTATCGGCACTAATTCCTCTTTGAAGTCTGTTTCTTTGGTTTCTTCCGTCGTGAAAATTAGTTCTATATCGTCCACTTCTTGTTCGACGTCGTTTTCTACGTTTTCTCGATCGGTTAAATTGCCTAAATCCAACGGGGGTATCACGTTTTCTTCTTTCGGTTTTTCCTCTTGTTTATCGCTCATTTTCGGTAACTTTTTATGCTTCTTTTTCTTGTATTTCGTTTGGATATCGATATTTATTAGTTTCTTAGGTTTTTTTGAAATTTTTACAGAAAATTCCACTTGTTTTTTCGAGCCCTCGCAATAATTTGTGTCTTCATGATTTATTGGATGTGCGTCTTGTTTATTTTCTTCGGTTATTTGATGATTTTCAATTTTTATCTCATCAGATTTACTGTTTTCGATTTCATTAGTTTTGTGGAGTTTTTCATCAGGCGGTTCTGTAGTTTCTATGTTGGTATTTTCAGCTGGTTTAACATTAGTTTCGCTTGAAATAGTTTCATTTACCCTATAAGTTTCGTTTAATACCCTTTTCGGTGCGTTTAATTCCGGTTTAAAATCTTTATTTGCGTGCGTAAATTTTTTCTTTGTCTTTTTTTCTGTAACCTTCTTTCGATTTTCACTTATTTTATTAATAGCTGCCTCTATGACGTGCCCCAGATGTTTGGCTTTATTCAAATCAATTTCGCCCTTCGGATCGTTTGTGTTACTGCAGAAAACGTTAGATTCCGAATCTACGACTTCCTCTTTAAATTTCGATAGTTTCCTGGGTATTTTTTTCCGTTCGTTCGAAACGTTCAAGTCCGGTTTCAGCAAATCTTTGATATGCAACGTGTTCGAGGAGCTCACCTGTTTGTCCCCGTTGTACACGTTAGAGAACGTAACGACCTTTGTTCTCGATAGCTGTTTTCCGGTTTTGAACGGTGGAACGGTATCGGTTGATATTCTAATTGTGTCACAGGGCTCCGCCACAGCACTTTTAACGGGCGAATTAGTGCCGTAAAGCAACTCTTGCCTCAGTAGATGGTTCTCGATGCTTAAATTTTTCACGGCATCCCCTACGGAGACAGACGGAGGGAGGTTTCGTGACTTCAAACTCGATACTTCGCTTCGGCACTCGTCCAAAGCCGACCTCAGACTCGCTATCGTCTCGTGTAAAGCTCTCACGGTTTCAACGCATGACCCAGACGAACTATAATAGTCCATTTTTGTTTAAATGCATCCATTCTGATTTTTTGAAGGCTTTTGGTGGAATATACGCTAGAATTTATTTGGATTTTACGCCAGGAATAAATTATAATTATACTATTACTAATGAAAATAAATAAATAGGTTTTTGAAACGAAAAAAGAACAATGTATCTACTAAACTTGAAGTGGTACCTTAAGCTTTCCAAAAAAAAAACTAAAACGTTCTCATTTGTTTTTTCAATACCATTTGTTTCTGTCCATGACATTAATAGTTTCCAAAACACTCTGTGATCAATACTTTAAGTAAACCCGGGAATTCTGAACCAAGCAGAGACGTACAGTCGGACTTACCTCTCGCCTTAGATATTGGTCGATCGTTACGCGACGTACGTCTTTGCTTGTAATCGTGAAATACAGGAATTTCCCCAAATAAATAAAGATTTCTGCGTATTTTCCACCGGAATAACATCTAATGCACTTATACAGACGGTAATTTAAACTGTGGTAATCAGAAAAGTAAACGCGGGGGAAAAAATGCGAAAAATACTTACGTCGCGACTAAATGTGCGCCTTGGGATCGTATTCAACGTCGCCGGATGAATTTGCTGCCACGAGCTTAATGAACACGGCTCGTGTCTTTGTTGAGATCACCAATTTAGAACTTAATTGCCGCGAGCGAGCCGCTGGAGGCACCCGAGATAAAAATAGAAACGCATCTTTAGCGAGAAAGTTGAACTTCGCGGGCACTCCGGGATTGAGCGTACGTCATCGTGACGTCATAAGCAATCAATACGGTTGGAACGACAGTCAATAAATTTGGAACGACGATCAATAAATCGTCAACTAGTACGTAATTGATAAAAATGTGCCTAAAGTGAATTGTTTTTGTCATAAATTATATTGGATCAAATGTTTGATATTTTGGGATTACCCGAAAGTTTTTCGACGTATAAGTCAAAAATTTAATTAATAATGTTTTAATTATTAATGTTAGTTAATAATGTCAAAATCAACTATGGTTTCCAATAATCTCAAAACTGGTGCAAGGTAAAAAATATTTTTATAATCTAGCCTAAAGAATGTTTTGATATCTACTCGAAATTTTTTGATACGATAAATAATATGAAAAATATTCACATTTGAAGAAAATGGCAATTTTCTTAATTGTGGCACAATACAAAAATATTTCGAATAAAATAATTACTCAATAAATCTTTCCTTTACGTTAGAATAAAGTGACCAGATGTTATATAATGAAATGTGGGACGCTCACTTAAAAAGACGTTTTTATTTTGTGATTTTTACAATATATGATCTTACATAATATATTGTAAAAATCATAAAAGAGTAACATTCTTTTTTTTTCGTACCATATAATAAACGAGTACTTGTATGCAAAATAATCATACATTCATAAATTATATTACAAAATCTTTGCATAGTGTCAACATCGAAAACAAATATAAATATTAATGTAAATCTAGCCATTAACATGTAAAATATACAAGTCATAACATATTTACTTATAAATACTTTTCGGATCTATGAACTTAAAAT
>JAWQRJ010004080.1:0-11383 GCA_033557515.1 Diorygopyx duplodentatus
GGGCAAAGGAGTATATTCCTAATGGAAAAATACAAGAGAAATATTAACTGTAAAATTAATTAGTTGAATTAGAATTAATTTAGATTTTTTTACGTACTGGTGTCTATAAATTTTTGACGTATTGGTTTTTATTAATTATTTTTTTAAACCGGTACACGGTATTTGTTGTGTATGTGTTCTACATCGTGTACATCTTATTGCTTATGGTGAAATTTTGATGTACCTTAGCGTATTATACAGCTGTTTCTACCAATAAACTGAAGTTGCATATTATTTAGAAGAAGCGGGACACTTGAATAATTCGCCAACGTATACAAAATTCTCAGCATCAACATTTTTGACCAAATGCAATGCTTTCTCTTATACCTTTAGGCGTTTGAAAGTAATAATCACAAAATTTAAATTTCTTCATAGCAGACATTTAAATTTTGATGTCAGTAAACACACTCTTCTTTAAAAACTTGTTTAAGTCGATAAGAAGCAAATTCTCTCAAATGTGCTACTTTCCTACATTGTTAATTAAAAATCATACAAATGATACAATTATTAACTTTCATTTTTTTAATTTAAAGTGCTTATTCAAAATTTATTTATTTAAATGATTGTCAACATAAACTGCCGTGGTGTAAGTTAATTTGTACCAGACCGGCCATTTCTTACCTTATGGATTGGTGGATTGATGGTCCGGGCATAGGTTCACCCACGGGTCCCTCGTCCACTTCCATCTTTTCGAAGACCCCTTCCTCCACCTTTTCGCTATATTTGCAATCTACAAAGTTGGGTTGTGCACTTCTGCCCCAGCCGGGTCCAATTGTATTTAAATTTACTCTTCCTTCTCGACAGCAAAAAAAACTTTAGCTACTTACTAAAAGGTTAGCTTACTGTCAACAAGGCGACACAGCAGAGTGATATTTCACTAATTCCTGTTTACACAAACTAATCAATGTACGTTCATAACCATACGGTAGCTAATATGGTTTTTTAAGCCATTTTTAAATTGCATAATAACTATACACTGCATTCTTTAAAACATTCCGTTTTCGAGAAGAAAATAAAACACTAGAATATAATTTCGCTCGTGTAGGTTGGATTACCTAAGTTTAAGTGTAGCATAGTCCAACGTATAAGTAGTTTATTTTAACTTATTAGATTGCATAATAGCTATACACTGCATTCTTTAAAATATGCCGTTTTCGAGAGAAAAATAAAACATTCAAATATAATTTCGCTCATATGTTGGGTTGCCTAAGTTTAAGTGTAGCATAGTCGAGCGTATACAGTGTGTTTGTAATTTCAGGGCCAACCTTATATCTCCGTTAATATTCAAGATAAAATAAAAAACTTTATACAAAAATTGAATTATTTTAAAATTGCAATTTGGTGGAAAACTTAGAAATATTCTGCTACAATTTCCCGCTAGAGGGTGATAGTCAACTTTTGTTTCTTAAATGGGATTACATATTTTTTATGCATCTATCTAATAGAGAATTTTTTCTCTTTACGAATATCTAAAAATATCATAATATTAAATAATTTTATTTGCGAGATATATCACTTTTAATAATCTTATTTATTCAACGGGATTAAGCCACACGCGACAACTTTTGCCAAACTGGAAGTTAATCTACGCAAGACGGGTACTTTGAATTGCCGACTTCGGGAAAGAAATTTAAGAGATATTCCAGAAAACGATGAAATTCAAATTTGGGATACTTCAGAGCATATGCACGCAATTCGATACTAGAAGCTGCAGTGGTCTTAGGACTTTATAAAGGAAAAATTATAAAATATTTAACGTTTTGAAAAAACATAAAATGAAACCATACAAATTTAAATTAGTGCAAGATTTAAACGAAGGAGATCATGAAATATGACCTACGTTTTGTTATTGGATCGACGAAGCAAATTTCACGAATAATGGAGTCATTTTTTTTTGTTATTTGAATTGTGATGTTAACTTCGTTCAATACATTTAATATTTGTTCAATATGCAAACGTGTTTATCTGATAAATACTAGTAGCATTATTGAATGTTTTGACGTTTTAACATATTCGGAAAGAGGAGAAAATATCAATTTTGATACATAATTATTTTCAAGGTATTAATTTTTTTCCTCATTCGCATAATAATTATTGTTATGTTATGCCGTTGCAATGTAGTTAATAAAAAAAGAAATATCTGTCAAACAAACAAAGCCTACTTAGTATTGTGTTAATTAATCCCGTTGAGTAAATAAGATCCTTAAAAGTGATATATTTCGCAAATTACATTATTTAATGTTATGGTATTTTTAGATATTCGTAAAGACAAAAAAATCCTGTATTAGATAGATGCATAAAAAATATGTAATCCTATTTAAGAAAAAAAAGTTGACTATCGCCCTCTAGCGGGAAAAAAAAATTAGTAAAATGGTTATGAAAAAAAATCAAAAACCCTTGGAATCCCAGGCCAACTTTGTTTTAAAAAAAATATATTAACTTCGATTTTTTATCTACAACTGTATAGTCATCATAATTGGTTGCACTGTAAAGCTATAATTTACCTTCATTTTTCAACATTGTCTTTCCTTGTAAAGCTATAATTTCTTTCATTTTTCATAAATTTTGTTAAAAATAAAATATCTTTTATGGATATTCCTTAATAAAATATCTTTTCATTTAAAATATCGATGAGACTTTTTGAAAGAAATTATAGTTTATTCACAGGAAAAGGTGTGTTTATTTTTAATAAATAAAAAAGGCATATAGTATCACTTTTGAATGATCTTCTCCATACAGGAGTGAACTTATTATAAACAATAAAGAAGTTTAGTTTTCTTTTATATATAGAGAAGCAGAAAAAGTAGTTAATAACATGAAATATAGATCATGTATTTTGATGTAACTAACAATAAATAGAAAAGATTTGAATTATTTTTATAAATTTTAATGAATGGAAAATTTTAGTTAGACTAATCTACGACTAATAGTGCCATTTGTGGCAATTGGTCTGTCTGTCCACCCATCTGTCTGTTTGTACGTCCGTCTGTTAGGAACACTTTTCCTATTTCTGTTTATTTTAGAAAAAAAAAGTTTCTGATAAAAGTTTCATTGTTTCAAAAATAATTTTTTGCAAAAAAAATTGCGTTTAAAAACTTTTAAACTATACTATGTGCCCCAGCTTAACGTGAATAAAATTAGTAAAATGGTTCCGAAAAAAAAATGCAAAAAACCTTTGGAACCCCAGGCCAACTTTGTTTTCAAAAAATATATTTATTTATTTTATTTTAAATGTAGAATAATTCTTAATAAAATAGACCATAAATTCTGTAAGGAACCCAAAAATGCAATGATGAAATGTAATGCATATATGAAAATACTCAGAGAAAGACTGAAATCATGCAGCTTTTATTTAAACCTTTTTTACCTAAGAGGATTAGAAATTGTAGAAGTGTGGACCACAAACTAATTGTGTAACGGACAGCCGGACGGACGGACGGATAGACCAATGGCCAAAAATGGTACCAGTAGTCGTAGAATGCCATAATTGGTCCAGATATGTCCAAATCGCACCATCAAAATTTTGGGCCGAATGCATTACTTTCTCTTTATACGAGAGAAAGTAAAAATTAGCTGGCTACACGTTCTCTAATCGGCAAATTGTAACAAAACATATTTAATGTTAACATTTAACGTTACATTTTGTTTTTTTTGTGGGTATTTCATTTTTACCACAATTCTTTTTGTTTGACGTTTTTAATTCGCAAATTTTTCAAATGGGTCTTTTGAAAAATTCAGATGAGCGAATATCTGTTTTTGTTGTTTTAATTGTCTGTTTTTGTTGTTTTAATTGTCTGGTACTCTATGCTCCCATAAAAGTTGTATATTTGTTTTTTTATTGGTGCATTTTTAATCAGTTTTTTACTCGTAGATATTAATGTTGTTATTTTAGTTATTTTATGAAGTAGTACAGTAGTAAAGAAGTACTACAGTACAGAAGCGAGTTCACTGGCTTGTATGGTGGCTTTAGAGTTTCAAGGATTTTTTTTTGTAAAGAAATGCAAATGATTCTATTCTACTGTACTTAACTTCTCTTAAATAATTTGGTATATTTATTATTTTGTTTTTTTATCTGTCTAGGTATTCTGTATCTATGCAGATTCGTGTTTTGAAGTCTTAAGATTCCTTTTCCATTATTGCTTTTTTCCTGTCTCTATCCAATATCGTTAGTTCCTCTGTTGTTTTGTCTCTCGCCATTTCTATTTCTTCAATCTGGCCCCTCCAACATTTTCTGGGTCTTTCCTTGTATTTTCTCTATTATAGGTCCTTGGTTTGTGGCTTCCCTTATTTTTTCGTTTCTCACTTTGTCCCATTTTGAATTTTCCTTCTACTTTCCGTAGATGTTTTATTTCCATTGTTTTACATGTTATCGCTGAGATAGGATCACATTGTGGACGATCATATTTATTTATTTGATCAATTTTCTATTTTTTTAGTGCCTATTCATCATTCGAGATGATATTCCCTAAACATTCATATGTTGTTACTTCTTTCGGTTTTTTCCCCTCTACATTTGATTCCTTTTGTGTTAGTATTCTGTTGGTCTTTCGTGTATTATCATGATTTTGCTTTTTTCTGTGTTTGCTGCCATATGGAAGCTTTTTATCCCCTCCACTCATTAAGTTTTGCGTTTTACTTATTCTGTTCGTTCATTTTATTTCTTCTGTGCGTATAGTAGATTGTTTAGTTTTATTTGTATTAAATTTATATATCCTGCTACTGTATTCCAATTCCTCGTTTTTTCTTTTATGTTTTTTTGCAATTCTGCTCTTAGCTTATCTATGAAAACTAGGTAAAGTTGTTCATCTTCCTCTATTGTCCTTTATCTCATCATTCTTCTAAATACGAAAATGTTATCGTTCGTTTGGCTGTTTCTCCGGACTACTGCTTGGTCATCTTTAAGTTTTTGCTTTCTGTTACTTTCTTCAGTCTCTCTCCTATTATTCTTGTGTATATTTTTGAATGTGATCGAAGAGAAGTTGATTGCTCTATTGTTATCGCATATACTCTGGTCTCCTTTCTGGTGTGTTGGTAATATTAGGTTGTTTCCCAATCCTATAATATTTCTTCCTTGTTCTGTGCTTCGTTGCATATATTCCATAACCATTTTTTTCTTTCCCATCCCATCCATTTGATCATTTCCAGTTCAATTCCATCTTCCCTACATGCTTTGCCTGTTTTTCTTTTCATTGCCTCTTCTTCTATTTCTTCCTTTCTGATGTTTTCTTTTGTTTGATCCTCTTTAATCACTCTTTATTAAGTTAATCCTCCCATGTTTCAAATATTTGTTTGTTTTTCTTTGCTTCCCTTATTGTTTTCTTTGAGTGGTTTCTCATTTAGGGTGTACATATTTCTTCCAGACTATTATCTTTTCCTTTATGATTTGTTTTACTTTAGTAATCCACAATCTTACCCTTTTTATGTGTTTATTTATCTTTCTAATTCCGCACATTTTTATTGCCTTACTTATTTGCGTCTCTTTAAATGAATTCCAACTTTCTGCTAGCGCCCATGTGTGTTTACTATTTATTAGGTTTTGAAATTCCTTATTTTCGATATTTATCTTTTCGTATGATTTTATGATCTCTTCAACTTCTATCTGTGTTTATTCTCAATGTTGAATTTATAATTAAAGATATAAATAAAGAATCTATTTAAATACTGAAATCTTGGACTTTAGGGTTTTGTTTCCTTCTGTTGTTAATATTATTAATACTATATCGAGTTTGGGAAAATATTCTTAAATTATAAACAATTTCTTACGGTATATCAGATTATCCTAAAGGTAATAAAATTTAAAACCATTTCAATTCTGTTTTGCAAAAGGCTATGTATTTGTAAGTACTGAACACTTACTTCAAGTTAAAATAGAATGTGAATTACTAGATTAAAACTTCCGCTAAGAGATATAACATCTCTACATTTGCAACATTGTCCAAAGACCTGAGGAAATCTTAAATATCTCTTTAACTACCAGTAAAAGTGGTGGAGATAATTATATAACTTTTTCCATTCGAATGAACTGGTTTTTGGAAATTACAAACCGCCAATGAGCTTGTCAATATTATTGAAAGGATGTTATGCATGTCAACTTTTACTTCGAGGAATTTGATAACTCTATTTTGCGCGGAAGTAATAACTACGGTAAATTGCATAACTCCATTGTTTATGTTACGCAACCTTATCATCCGACAACTGTTATTAGTTATGGTATTTTCAAACCCACAGTTTAAATTAGGAAGCGATTATGTATCGACAAAAAAGTTGGATCCCATCCCATGCTACTGCAAATTATCGCTCACGTATTCACACGTAACCAATTGGTATTCCAAGGGCACCCCAAGAGGACTATGCACGCAGCTTTTGTGTAACATTGTTACGCGGCAGAAAAGAGTGCTGTTCCCCGGTAGCACTGGAAATTTTGTTTTTAAACACCAGTTTCGTACAACTAATTGATGTGTATTAGTCCGGTGAACGGGTATGTGCACATGCACCGTACTCGGTTGTCTTTTTACGAAACCATGGCACAAGAGGTCTCACGCACTGTGCCAACTCTGTGCCTGGGGAAGTGTGGTAGGGTTAGAAAGCCATTTTGACACCATGCTAAGCTGATATAAATACAGAAATGCCGATAGTAATTTGACAACAGTCGCACCGGGTCTAGGTCTAGTAGTATTATGAAAATCCAAGTAAGCCTATGGGATTTTCGAAATCCCAAAAATTAAACTAAAAATTTGTTTTGCAGATAGTTCTTTTGGCAGCCCTCCTTGGGTTGGCTACGGCGGAAAAAGATGCCAAAAATGCGGTAGCCGCCGATGATAAAAAACAAGATAAAAGGGGTCTTTTCGACTTGGGATACGGTGGAGGAGGTGGTCATGGATTTGAAGGAGGTTTGGAATTATCAGGAGGACATGGTTTTGATTTGGGTGGTTTAGATTTGGGCGGCCACGGTGGTGGTGGTTTAGCCTTCGCTGGTGGTCATGGTGGAGAAGTTTTCGATCATGGTCACATCAAACACATTACCTTACACAAAACCATTCATGTGCCAGTACCTCATCCCGTACCGGTACCAGTCATCAAGAAAGTACCCGTAGCTGTACCCTACCCAGTTAAGGTACCAGTTGACAAACCATACCCCGTACACGTACCAAAACCGTACCCAGTCCACATAGACAAGCCATACCCGGTGCCAGTGGAGAAGACCATCAAAGTACCTGTAAAAGTGCCAGTGAAGATACCTTATCCGGTTAAGGTACCAGTTCACGTTCCTCATCCAGTACCTTACGTAGTACACAAACCTGTACCAGTACCAGTCAAGGAAACTATCATAGTTAAGAAACCAGTACCAGTATACATTAAAGGACACGACCATGGTGGTGATTTTGGAGGTTTTTCCGGAGACTTCGGAGGCCATTTTGGGGGAGGCCACCTTGGAGGAATTGAACTGAGTGGTTTTGGAGGTGGACACGGTTTCGAAGGTGGTCATGACTTAGGAGGAGCCATCGGAGGATACCACCATTAAAAAATTATCGTCAGTATTTACATCTCGCTGTACTTTATTTACCTAAGTAATTTTTCAATCTTGTAAATATATTTTTCGTATTTATATTCTGCGTAAATAAATAAGAAATGAACAACAAACAATCCAATGTGGCATTTCATTTAAATCTCTAACCCACGCAAGTTTAAACTGACCTAATTGATTGATTGTTTGAAAGTGAAGTAAGTACCAGAGGAACTGAAAGATTATCTCTTGCGTAACCCAGCGTGGAAATCCTGCAGAAGAAAAATTAACCGTGGGATTCTTACGTAACGTCGCCCCTCACTTTGCATTTTTATCCCTAGTTTTCCTAACTACGAGTATTAAGGACTAATTAAAAACCCACTAAAGGCGTTTATAGCAGAGCGTTGCGTTGCAAAATAAAATAGCAAACATAAAATATTTTACGTCGAATTTTAACTGGATAATCTCGGCATCGCATCAACTTCTTAATTGCATTTCATCAATTTTAATTGCTTAATTTACTTTAGGTCTAAGGCTTCGTTTCGCCCTGGGTTCAGTTGTTGTGATTTATTCACATTTTGCCAGAGAACTTTATTAATTAATTATATTTGCAATTATCTTTAAAATGAAATCTGCGGGATAAACTTTTCAGCGACGGAGAATTGTTAAAAGTTTTATTACTAAACGAAATGACGTTTGTGTGGTTAGACGAACGACTCATATGGATTACGCAATCTATTTCCATTATTTTTGTGCAATTTTACGATGAATTCAACACATAGTTACGTCATTGCTTTGCAAAAAAAAAATCGGTCCATATTGGGGGCAATAAATGTAAAAATAAGATTTCTATATTGCCCGTATTTGTAATTTCTATTACTGTACTATTGTTGAAAAATAGATAAGCGTATATTTTATAAATGTGTACTAGAAAGGTTACGAAATAAACTGTTCTTTAAATACTTCTTAATTTTTAATGAAATTTTCAAGTCTTGTAAAAAGAGCTTTTCTCGCGTTAAAAAATACTTATTGTATAAAAATTAATTTTCTCATTATAAAAAATCTACGTTATAAAAAGCTATAAATATATCCATTAAAAATTACTTAAGGACATATTACGCATAGAACCAGATGATTATAGTAACTTAAGATTACTGCACTAGAATTTTCAATTACATATTGAGATTAATCAGTCCCCGTATTGAAAAAAAATGAATACTGTTATGCGAAAATCTGTCTCAAAGATTAGAGAACGATATTATTATAAGAACGTGTGAAGCAATAAATGAAAAACTAATCAATATTGAGGTAAGTTTTTAATTTGATTTATTAACTCACAAAACATACATTTTAAAGTGAATAAAAACCTCTTAAATATTTCGTTGCCGTATGATCTTCCATTTCCGTTATTGAAGAATTTGATTTGTTTCTTGTAATAATGGAATTTCTTGTGAGTCTGGAATAATCTGAACTGTACGACCATGTTGATTTGTGGGGATGGAATTAATTACTACTGGATGTCTATGAAGATTTCCAACTTCTACTTCAAACTGTATTTCGTTTATGAACTGTTCTGCCAGTCTTCTTCGTTCTACAGATTTCCGTTCTAATTAAAAGGCCCAATTCCTCGCCACCACTTGATATCCACTTTCAAGTTTGAAGAAATGGGGGTATTTACAGAATGTATTAAAGTAGTAAGTAATAAGAATGTATTAAATGTAGTATAAAATTATTCAATTGTATGTTTTATCATTACTGAATAAGGATAGCACTATAGGTGTTTTAATTTTAAAGTAATCTGAATATTATTTAAATATTCTTCAATATTAATAACATTCCTAAATATCGAAAATGAGCAAAATCTTTCTGCCTAAAACGTAACTTGTTCGTTTTCTTTCCCCTACGAATCTGATTCCTACAATTTTCAAACGAATCTTCGTATGAAGAAGAAGGAATGAGCAGGGACAGGAAAGAGGAAAGATGATGAAGGAAAACCGACGAAGCCAGAATAAGAAGACACGAAAATAAAGGAACGAGGAAGACTGATAAAGACGGAAGGAAAAAAGACCCAACTGAGGAAAAAGAAAGGTGAGGAAAGCAAAAGGGAGAAAAGAGATGCGAGCAGAAAAAGAAAGAACAAGTAATTAGAAGTAAAAAGAAAGAATAAAACAATACATATAGCTCTACGATTCATGCGGTCTTCTAGGGTGGACAACGAAAGGAAGGATGCGAAAGAAGGAAGCTGGGAAAGAAAGAGTGCGGAAGAAGGAGAAGACACCAAAGGAGGGAGGTTGCATTTCAAAGTGACGAAGAAGAACGAAGAGGAAAAGAAAGATTAAGCAGAAAGAAGGAAAGAGGAGCAAGATGATATAGGATAGGAGGAAGAGCATAAATGGAGCAAGTACAAAATCGAAGAACCATAGAAGGCAGAAGAGCAATAATGAAGAAAAAAGAAAATAGAAGAAGGTGGTGTGACGCCATAATTCAGGGTTTAAGGTTTAACGAATAAGTTTATTTGTCAACATCTTTATTGACATCTCTGTTGACATACCATATTTCTTAACATCAATCTCGAGAGAAGAAAAAGGGAGGAGACGGGAGAAACTAACAGAGAAATATAAAATTTCAAAGCCGCAAAAAAAAACGAAGAGAAAAATATTAAGAATGTCTATGAAGATTTCCAACTTCTACTTCAACCTGTATTTCGTTTATGAACTGTTCTGCCAGTCTTTTTCGTTCTACAGATATCCGTTCTAATTAAAAGGCCCAATTCCTGGCCACCACTTGATATCCACTTTCAAGTTTGAAGAAATTAGGGTATTTACAGAATGTATTAAAGTAATAAGTAATAAGAACGTATTAAATGTAGTATAAAATTATTCAATTGTATGTTTTATCTTTACTGAATAAGGATAGCACTATAGGTGTTTTAATTTTAAAGTAATCTGAATATTATTTAAATATTCTTCAATATTAATAACATTCCTAAATATCTGATCGAAAATGAGCAAAATCTTTCCACCTAAAACGTAACTTGTTTGTTTTCTTTCCCCTACGAATCTGATTCCTAGAATTTTCAAACGAATCTTCGTATGAAGCAGAAGGAATGAGCAGGAACAGGGAAGAGGAAAGATGATGAAGAAAAACGGACGAAGCCAGAATAAGAAGACACGAAAATAAAGGAACGAGGAAGACTGATAAAGACGGAAGGAAAAAAGACCCAACTGAGGAAAAAAGAAAGGTGAGGAAAGCAAAAGGAAGAAAGGAGATGCGAGCAGAAAAGGAAAGAACAAGGAATTAGAAGTAAAAAGAAAGAATAAAACAATACATATAGCTCTACGATTCATGCGGTCTTCTAGAGTGGACAACGAAAGGAAGGATGCGAAAGAAGGAAGCTGGGAAAGAAAGAGTGCGGAAGAAGGAGAAGACAACAAAGGAGAGAAGTTGCATTTCGAAGTGACGAAGAAGAACGAAGAGGAAAAGAAAGATTAAGCAGAAAGAGGAAAAGAGGAGCAAGATGATAGAGGATAGAAGGAAGAGCAAAAATGGAACAAGTACAAAATCGAAGAACCATAGAAGGCAGAAGAGCAGTAATGAAGAAAAAGGAAAATAGAAGAAGGTGGTGTGACGCCATAATTCAGGGTTTAAGGTTTAACAAATAAGTTTATTTGTCAACATCTTTATTGACATCTCTGTTGACATACCATATTTCTTAACATCAATCTCGAGAAAGGAAGAAAAAGAAAGGAGACGGGAGAAACCAACAGAGAAATATAAAATTTCAAAGCGGCAAAAAAAAACAAAGAAAAAAACATTAAGAATGTCTATGAAGATTTCCAA
>JAWQRJ010004081.1:0-11383 GCA_033557515.1 Diorygopyx duplodentatus
ACCTAAAGACGTTAGTGTACAGTACGCCAGTTAATAATATTGATGATCTGAGAGAGAGGATTATTCATTGCTGGGACGTTATCAGAGGAAGGAGAGATCTATTCGCGCGAGTTCGTCAATCGTTTCCGAGTAGGCTGGAGTTGACTGCGTAGAAATGGAAAGTTGTCAATTTGAGGCTAATTTTTAAATTATTTTGTTGTTTATTGCATTGTTGTTTTGTACTTTGATTGTATTTTGTTTTATGCTTTAAATTGTTTTTTTTTTGTAATATAACAGAAAAAAGATTTGGTCAAGCTGGCCAATAATGTGGCTTTTAATTTTTTTATTACAGCTTTTTATATCTTTAAAATTGGTGGGTATTCAAAGCAATGGAAAGCTAAAAAATGTCGAAAAAATGTCGGAATATAATAATGTGCATTAAATAAAAAGGGGGGAAGTTCTGAAAAACCTTTACGGGTTATTCGATGTACTGTGTGGAGTACAGTCCCTTACTTCGCATTTGCAACATAACTCCTTGTGACAAATTTCCTTTTTAACAACTGTCAAACTATTTGAGGTTACAATTAACGAAGAATTCAGTCAATTCCCATTTCCAAAGCATGTTTCTTGGGGTCCAATTTCAAGTCGCCGGTCGCATTTGCATCTCTAACAATTTGCATTTCTTTTGCCTAATTGATGATTAGAATTTCAAGTAAAAGGGTTTGTCTGAGGTTGATAAACATATTTACAACTTTTAACATTATTTCCATAGCCTATGTGATATTCCTGTTGCAAACCTATTATGGTCGAATATCCATGGCCGCCTATTACAAAACATAATTTTTAATTTTATATTTAGAGAACCTGAAATGGAAATCGATTTTATACCTTTCACTGCTCTGATTAAGTTATATAAATATGTTTTTCTGGTATCTCCCGAAATATGTGACATATTCGCTTGAATCACCTTATGTGTTATAGCCCGTATTTACCTTGGAAACAGTACGTTACTGCTATTGTGTATCAATATAACTAATCTACCTCACTAACTCAGGGTAAATAAATTCTAGTTCTAACAAGTTGCAGAACCATCAACGTCCGGAAGGAAATACCTCCACTTGGTGTTTACAAATCCGTGGATTACGTATAGTGTTCACAAAGATCGTAGTCCCTGGAAATCTCTATACAATTGAGAAATAAAATTATGAAAAATAAATGACACCCGAATTTGTATAAAAGTTCGCTTTAGGAATAGATTATATAGTTGTAAATACCGTTTAACGAGGATTCTAATTCTGCATTCGATAAGATAAAAATATTTGGTAGAAACCGTTTAAAAAAATCACTTTTTGTCTATATACGACAAAAAGTGATAAAGTTCTCGTATTTCAAAATTCAATTCTGTAAGGAATGTATGTAAGATGTCCCGCCGGGTGTGTTTCTTAAAGGTTCGATGCCTAATGATTAATGAAGTATGAACATTATCGCATAAGTCTAATTGTGAAAATTCGATTTTTCAGAATGGTGCTGTGGTTGCATAATTTTTGCAAAAGAATTCAATATCTCGAAAATGATTAAGGTTAGGCCTGGGAAACGCATTACGAAAGTTGTTGAAAATTAAGTGTAGATTAAGAAAAAAAATTAAAATTCGGGTTATCCCATATAAATTAACAAAACTATTAATTTAAATGTGTCTTTTTTGTCAACTTTCGCTATAACCGGAACCGCCAGCTTATTGAGAATATTTTTATCTTTTAGTTCTCTTCCTACCATATTCAAGTTCAAATTTTCTTGTCTTGTAGCTTTATCCGTTCCCCATATATTTCTAATGGACTGTCTACGGTAGACACACTGTATAGAAAGACTAAAGGAAATTGAGTGGAAAGAGTATGAGGTAGATAAAGAAATCGAGGAGCTGACAAGAAAAGTTACTACAGCAACATAAAAGCAAAGATGAAAGCAAGAAGGCAGTTGAGAAAAGGGAGGATGGGAAAAGACACAGGAAGGATATAAAATCGAACTGAAACTGAAATAAGAAGGGAAGAAGTCGAAAGCTACACAGAGAAATGATAAGTAGGGTATCGAGAGGTGGAGGTTTTCCGGAATAGAGGAGAACGTGACCTGTCCAATGCATAACAAAGGAGAGAGGGAAAAGGTAGAAGACTATAGGGGAATAAGTTTGTTGAGTACAGCGTACAAGATCTGGTATAATGAATGCGATGGTGGCGGAGGAAAAGGAGGAAGTTAAAGGAGGAAGTAGCAACGAAGAGTATATTACCAGATGGACAGATAGGTTTCGGAGCAGACAGAGGGACTATGGATAATATATAATATATTGACACATCTAGCAAACAAAGAAGTGGACAGGATAGGAGGAAAATTGTATGTATTGTTGGTGGATCTGAAAGTAGCGTTTGGTGCAGTAAACAGAAAAAAAAACTGTGGGAGTACTTCAGGAAGAGAGGATACATGCGAACAATTGATAAAACTACTGAATAGAATCAACTTCTAGGGTCATGGTGAGGAACGAGTGAAGGAAGCCATTTCGAGCGGAAGGATCTAGCAGTAAACACACAAAAAAAAACGAAAATGACGAAATGGTGTTTAGGGAGGGTTTCTCCTTTCCAGAGGAGAAGGCGGTAGGACAAGCAGGACGGAAGGGAGGGCGGGGACAGTAAAAGGAGTGCAGGTCAGAGATACCGACTGGCCACGTGACGTTCCCCAGCCCGTCCTATTCGGATGCAGGTGTTCCCTCCCGACAAAGGCTCTGAGGGAGAACAGATTGGAACAAAAAGCGCTGAAAGAGTTGATTTAGAACGCACATCTCTACTGAAGTCGTAGTTGCAGCAGACATGATAATCAGAATCCCTCAGAGCAAATTGGGGGATTCTGGTTTTTTCTGATTTCTGATTCTGGTCAAGGATAGAACCAAAAACCGCTTCATTTCGTTGCTTAAAGCAGAATTCCAAAATTGCAAAATTCAAGGTGACCAGGCAGAAGAAGACGCTGATGTTATGATTGTACTTCAGCCATTTCAAGGACCCACATTTCTGAAAGTGTCGCAATTGTTGCAGAAGACATTGACCTTTTCGTGATCATGATCGCCGTGGGACACGAACACAAAAATCTGCAGGAACACAAAGATTATTGAGGATGTTTACAAAAAAATCTAATCAACAATCTATAAAGCAAGAGACAGAACACATCAAACCCTCGAAACTTTAGCTGAAGGTGAGCTGGTTCAGGTTCAATTTGATTATTGTCGCTAGAAGATAGAAGTTGTTGAGGAAGTCTTCAGATACAAAAAAAAAATGCATTAAGGACGTTAACTGGCAAACTGGTTGAATTACCTTAGGTACCCTAGTCTCCACTCCATCAATCTGAAAAGTTTCTGACGTCCTGATGACATCCTGAAGTGCCCATATTATGATTTATGATTCTTAAAATTTGCCATATCATAAACACCGCAAACTTCCAGGTACTGTTCCCGTTATATTTTCTTACCTGTGACACATAGCGGCACCACCCTCAGTCAGTCTGGACAACATGACAATCACCACGGCGCCCTGTTCCCAAATCAGCTGCCAAAAGTCAGGCGCAGTGTGCGGTAGAGGTCCTTGCGTGGCGATGTAGGCCGGATTCCTAGGATCGTGGTCGGTGATGCTCGATGCGTTGATGTAATCGGAACCGTTCTCGTTGGAGAGCTTGTTCAGGATCACCCTGGCGTGGTCGTAAGGCAACACCTCGGGGTACCTGTTCTTTCCGACGTTCTCCTTGTTGGAAGCGATGGTGGTCTCGCACGGTTCGGCCACGTAGGCGCACAGCGCGACCCACTCCTGCTCCAGACGGTCCTTGTTCCTCAGATGGTCCTCCATGTAAGTCAGGACCATGTGGCCGGTGGAGATGTCCATGTTGTGCAGGGCCGGTTCCTCGCTCCACGAAGACGTGCTGGATCGGCTGGATGGGCTCTGTTCCGACTCCTTGGAGAGGTTCGTCACTCTGCCTCCGTGAACGTTCTCCGGCGTTTGCTTCGTGGCCATGCGAGCTCTGCATAAGTCTTGGTAGTCCTTGCTGGCTTCCGTGTCCGGTCTAGTCAGACCGTGAAGTTTTTCGATGGATACCACGTGCCTCCTGATTATAATAAGCAAGATGGAACCGATGATCAGGGCACCCAATATTCCACAAATTGTAAATAGGATAATGTAGAACTGTGCTGTGGAATCAGTCCTGTTGATAATTACCGATGCCATCTTTACCTTTTTTAACAAACGGTACTGTTATAAGAGAAAATGTATGTGTTTCATAGATTGAAGCCCAAAATAATTTTGCATGGCATCTTGCGTCGTGAAGACGGACGGAGGTGAGTACCAAAATTTATATGGATTTGATGATGATTGATTTTTGTTCAAAATCATTATGATTCCCCACCAAAATACCATGCGTAATCTTTTTGGGCTTCACGCGAACTTGTTACCTTATCACCGACACCGAGCGCAGTTATTTCCAACCCCATCTTCTGCTTCAGGTCCTCGGCCATCAATCCCACCCTCCGAGCAACCTCGGAAGAGTTCAAGTGCTGCCTGTTCGGGTTCACCCTGAACGTCAGCTCGTTCCCGACGACCTTCCCGCTGTCCAGTGCGCCGTTTTCCAGTTTCAGCGCCTTCGTGATGTTGGATATGACGTCGTCGACGCGCTCCCACGTCTTCAGCTCCTGCTTGAAGCTCACGTAAACGTAATCGGTGTCGACGTCGAGGATCTCGTGAGATGGGTTCGGGTGGGCGCCCCTGGGCTCCTTTTTGACCACCGCGGGCAGAAGTTCCTCCTTGGGTACGCTCTTGAGGACGTCGTATCTGGGACCTGGCTTCTTCACGTCCAACCTTTCCGGACGTTTGAATCCCAAATTACTGTACTCGTCCAGAAGCTTATTTAGGTCGTCTTTTATGTCCTTTTCAGAACTTCGGTGGGCGTCTGGAAGATGAGGGGAGGCAGAAAGTTTGGGTGGATCGAAAGTTTGAACTTACCATATTCTATTTTCGGAGCGTATACCACCCCGCCCTCCGTGTACAATCCAGGCGTTTCCATTTTTCCATCGGTGGTCTTTCCCATTGCCAATCCCAGCATCCCATCTCCATCCTGCATGTGCTTCAGCTCCCTGAACACCTCCTGATGATGATCGTACGCCGGTTTCCTCGTTTGCTTCAGCTCCTTGTACGATTCCCCGCTTCCGTACTCTTGGGGCACATCTTCTTCGTCCTCAAAATATATCCTCGATTCGGGAATATCTTCGTCTCTCAATTCCCAACCGGACCTGAATCCATCAGGGGTGCTATAATCCCTGTCGAAAGGCTCCATGTTCAGTTCTTCCTCCATCAAGCGTTCGGTGAGCAAATCCCCGACGTCGATGTCTTTGGAGTTTTCGATACTCTCGAACTCGTCCATTAGCTTCGAGAGCGTTTCGTATTTCGCGGTCATCGGTAGGTCATTGAAATTTTCGGTTGTCTCTGAGAATTTGGTCAGGTAGTTGATCATCGGGTAGAATTCGTCCAGATCTCCAGGCCTGTCTTCAACCTCACCATCTCTATTGTACACTGGAATGAATTCGAGGGAATCCCTCGTCTCCTTCCCTCTCCGAAAGTTGGTTGGAGTGTTGTAATTTTGGGAGAATATTTGGGATGATGACGCTGATGATCGTCTATGCATCTGCGGTATCCATGTTCGTTTGTCCATTGCGTATTCAGATAGCGGATCTTCCATATCGTATACTGCGGAAACAACGGCGTTTGTATTAGTTTTATGTACTTCACCTTCCCATACTCACTGTCCACAACATTATCGGGCAAAACGATGTTCCTCATCTCCATCTGCTCGTCTGGTATTGGCGGGTAATAGACTTCGTCGGCGTATCGACCGTGAGGATCATCTTTGCTCGGAGAGTACTTGACGATTGCCACTTCCCTGGGATCCGGTTCATCTTCGCCCTCTAGAGCTTTCAAAGCCCCCTCCAAATCCTGATCGACGAGCTTGTAACACATATCGGGTTCGAAGGGCATACTGGAAAGGGAAAACGTAAAAGCTAATCCAGCCGAAAATGCGCACTTTCATACTCATTCTGGATGGAATACAGCATTCCCTGCAACCTGCACTGGGTGTAGGTGTGGCTCCATCTGTACCCCAAAGCGAACAGACGTTTCAGTTCCATACTCAGCTCATGGAGGGTCTCTCTCGTCAGGTCATGTCTTTTAAATAAATAAAAACAGAATTACCTACAATTTCAATTGAAACGGTAGATGCAAGTTGTAAGCTGGCGAAAGCTCAAAGCTCCGCGCGATGATTACCTGAATAAATCCTCGTCGTCAATGTTTCCTGTCTCGGGCAGGCATCTGCCGAACACGTTGTCTGCAAGATTAATTTGTGTAATTACGGGGTGCCCTAAAGCACACTGTGCTCGAGATTTGCAGGGAGAGACAGATTGCTGCGAGAAAGCTTACCGTCATAGCAAAACTCTACGTCCTCCAAGCAGAGCCGCTCACTAAACAAACATCCTGCGAAACAAATAAGAAGAAATAAGCGAACCAAGAAGAAGCGAAGGAATCTTTAGATTTAAGGGACTAAAAATATTGAGATGGTTCCAAAAAAATAAATGTTCAGTTGTTGTTTTTCTTGGTCAATCTGAGTGCGTTCGTGCCATTGCATATTAAATGAAAACGCTATAATAAATACATCATAGCCTATTATTAGTCAAAAGCCGTCTGTCATATGCTAAATAAATAAAGGCCTTTCTTAAAGACTGTTGTGGGACTTCTCGCTGCCTGCCGATAGATCCCGCCACTGTATCGAGGTTTTCCACGTGTTTTCTTTACAATGTTATTTATTTACGATATGAAATGATTTTAGTGAAAGTAGAGACATATTTCAATCGATTCCTGGCACCGAATTATTGAAATCCTGCCAATATCGGCCGGCAACTTAAAGCCGTCTTCCCGGTCTGAGGAATGCATAGATACAAGAATTCCTCGTTTAATAGTATACGATAAGATTATGGCTTGTGATAAGATTATCCTTCTGCAAGCGTTGGTGGTTGGTATATATGGAAATGCAGTTTTGTTTTTCTATTGTGATGGCGAAGGTCACAATTATGGTTGAGATGTATATCAGCTTTCATCTGTTTTTATAAAATTTATAGATGAAACACACACTTGTTCAATATAATAATTTCTTGTAGTTGGAGAGTTCTCATGTTGTTGTATAAGTTGTGTTTGATCGTATTGGTTTGTTGAAGACATTTTTATCAGAATCAGGCTTAGTTCTAGAGTATTTCAAGTTATCTTTGTGTGACTTTGTGGATTGTACTCATAGACTTTGGTAGATACATCAGGTGAGAGTTTATACAGTGTCGACAGCCAAATGGAATAAATTCAATATCTTCATGTTTTGATATTTTCATATTTTTTTAACGTACATGTTCTTTGTATCTAAAATCGAAATTTCTAAGTGTTTGTCTGTTAGATTGTGCACCAGATTTCATAAAATGGAACTGTTGTATTTTTTGTGGTAAGTTTTGAGTAATTGTTATGATCGGTTCTATGAATAGTTTCACACTCTACTGCCAAAATCTCTTCAACTTTGTTGATACATTTTGGAAAAGGATAAAACTTAAAATGTTTGTTAAGAAATTGTGTTTCTCTGTTATCAAATTGGATGTCTGACAAATTTATGAATCATGCATAAAGTTGTATTGTATTTTCTGCTTTTTCATTATTTTGTTTTTGACGTATTAATTTGGTTTGTTTCTTTGTGTCGTATATTTTATGTATTTAATGTAGTGGTAAGTTTTTCTAATGTCATTATCGAAAATTAGCTAATTTTTTACCAGATTCGATATTCGGTATTCAGATTTTTGTATCAGATTCGGCTGAAAATGGTTTTCTAAAAAACCGAAACCTTAAATATAATTATACTTATTGAACAGTTAATGCTTTCAAGATGGGCCAATCTAACAATGTCTACAATTATACTTCGTCATTAATCCATCGATTTCATATAGATTTCATATAGAATATATACAAAAACAGAAATAATTAAAAATCATGTAAATTTTATTAACACATGCATGAATGTCATTCCAAAGAGATGAATGTCATTCCAAACTTTGCCAAGATCACCTCAAGCAATCTCGGTAAACACAACAAAGAAAAACTATCACTGGGTAAATAGCAACAAACAAACATACACTTAATAACGAACGTTCCCCAAACGTTAATAATCCCCAAACGTGCATCAACAAAAGAAACCTTCATTTGCTAATCTTATTTTAATCCTGACGAAATAACACCCTTAAACTTTAGTTATAATTATGCTCTTCCTACAAAAGTTGATTTAGTTAAAAACAGTATTAAATGTGACGAAATAATACATAAACACCCAGAACACGCTAAAATAAACTATATATGTTTCTCAAAAAGCAAGAAAACTTGCAAATTGAATGTAACTCATGTTAAATTCGTAAACGTTACATTCATCTTATAGAAACAATATCTGGAAAATAATAAAATCAATTTTTCCAATTGATTTTCCGGAGTTGTATCAAGAAAAAGAATATTTTGAGATAAAACTGTAACGTGTTGCAATTTTTTGATTTTCTCTTAAATCACTCGTGTTAAGAACGTATTCTAGACGATTTCTTACAGAAAATTAACAGGTCTTTGCTTTGTTTATTGAAGATTTTGTAACTATCTGAAAGATGCAAAAAATAGATACATCATCCATAAAAAAGAAATTGTTTTGCCGGTGTAATTTTTGATATTTCTTCAAAATTACGTAATCCAAAATAACTTAATTAGGGCCTTTGTACCAACAATTGCTCGTACTTTATTTTTTATCTCCAAATTTTCTTGTACCTCCAATATTTCCAGAGATTTCTTTGATTATATGAATAAAAAAATAATTTTTAGATAAAACTGTTCGTGTTGCTATTTTTGATTTTCTCTTAAATCACTCGTTTTAAGAACGTACTCTAGACGATTTCTTACAGAAAATTAACTGGTCTTTTGCTTTTTTATTGAAGATTTTTTATCTACCTCCTCTACTTTAGCAGATATCTTTAATCAGAGTTACGAAAGATGCAAAAAATAGATACATCATCCATCAGAGAACAAATTGTTTTGCCGGTGTGATTTTTAATATTTCTTCAATATTACGTAGGTAATCCAAAATAACTTCATTAGGGTTTTTGCACTAACAATTACTCGTACTTTATTTTTTATCTCCAAATTTTCTTGTACTCAAATATTTCCAGAGATTTCCTTGATTATATGATGAAAAAAATAATTTTTAGGTAAAACTGTATCGTGTTGCAGTTTTTCTCTTAAATCACTCGTTTTAAGAACGTATTCTAGACGATTTCGTACAGAAAATTAAGAAGAAGATTGAAGATTTTTTATCTACCTCCCCTACTTTAGGAGATATGTTTAATCAAAGTTATAAAAGATGAAAATATAAAATGTATCTTTAAGGTGGACGATTTTTTAAATTCCTCTCAAAATAATAGAATACAGAAGCAATTGTAGGGAAGTTTCCTACATAACATTATTTGCTAATTATTTTTTACTTCCCATATCTCTCTAAAATTTCCCAAATCTCTCATATTTTCCGACATATCTTTGATTGCATTAAGTAAATCGTATTTTTTGGTAAACTGTATCTTTCTGTAGTTTCTAGTTTTTCTCTTAACTTATTGGTGCTATAAATATTTTATATGTAGTTTTTTACATAGAATTAACATATCTTTCTTTTCTTATAAAAAATTCTTTATCCACCTCCCCTACTTCAGCAGATATTTTTAAGCAAAGTTGTGAAAGCAGCAAGAATTAGGTGTTCCCGTTGGGCAGAAAATAAAATTATATTTTGTCTGTGTAATTTTTAAAATCTCTTCAAATTCAAAACAACTTCATTAGATTCTTTGTACTAAAAATTATTCGTTCTTTACTTTTTATAGTAAAAACTTTCTGGTACCTCCAATATTGTGAGATAAAATTGTAAGATGGTGTAATCTCTTGTTTCTCTCTTAAATTGTTCGATTTAAAAACATATTCTAGACGATTTCTTACATAGTATTAACTATTCTTTCTTTTTCTATCAGGAACTGTGGATGTATTTCTTCTCTTTAGCAGATATCGTCCA
This sequence comes from Diorygopyx duplodentatus, assembly GCA_033557515.1. Lineage (NCBI taxonomy): Eukaryota > Metazoa > Arthropoda > Insecta > Coleoptera > Scarabaeidae > Diorygopyx > Diorygopyx duplodentatus. Next base: position 10,159 of record JAWQRJ010004081.1, read on the forward strand.
TCGAAGTTACGAAATGTGTAAATATTAGATCTAAGAAGCTTTTGCAGTTTCCAAAGCAGTTTTAAAATTTTTCCGATTGGATTTCGATACAGCGGGCTGAAGGGAACAACGATGTTTAATCTAATATTTTCTATATTTTAGCTGACAACAATATCTTTTTAAAAGGTTAGGGAATTTTAAGAAAAGTTATTTTAGGAAAGTTATGGAATTTAGGGAAGGTAGGGAATATTATTATTATTGTACTGGGAATTAGTTTATGTTAGTATATTGGAAAATCATTATTTTCTGAATACACAAGTGTACATTGTCAAAGTTCAAGTAGGAAGCGAGCTAAAAGATAAAAACATTTTCACTGGTTCCGATGATACCGGAAGTTGACAACAGCTTTGTCAGTTTAAATGAAATGACCCCAATTTTAATTTTTTTCTTAATCTGCATTCAATTTTCAACAACTCTCGTAGTACGTTTGCCAGGACTAAACTTAATCGTTTTCGACGTATTGAACTTTTTCGCAAAAATTATGTAACCGCAGCAACATTTTGATAATCGAATTTTCATAATTAGTCTTATGCGATAATGTTCACACTTCATTAACCATTAGTTGAGACATCGAACTTTTGAAAAATACCCCCGGCAGAACATTCTAACATACATTCCTTATAAAATTAAATTTTGAAGTAAGAAAACTTTAAATGACAAAAAGTGATTTTTTTTAAATTGCTCATCTTATCTTATCGAATGGAGAATTAAAATCCTCGTGAAACGATATTAGGTTTTCCTACACCTAAAATGTATCCTTTTCCGATTATTTAAGGGTTATCGAGCTCTTGTTGCAAAAGCATTCCTTGGACAATACATTCATTTGTTGTAAATTGGGTTGCCTATAAATTAGTTCCCAATTTTGATGTTTATGTAACTTAGGTTGGTTGATTTCATATTTAGGGTGAAAAACTAATGCAGGTATCATTTGGAAATCGGGTTATCAAGATGTTTCACATGTTTAGTTCTTGACAACGTTGACAAGTGTAAACTCTCTTACTGTGTTCTAAAATGACAACTAATAATTACTCCAATGCTGATATTATGAATTTATTTATTATTCATGGTCAATGCCAACAAATTATAATGCATCTAATTAGTACCAACACGATAATTGGCACACATTAAATGAACTACAGTAACATTAAATGAACTGTAGTTCATTTAATGTGTGCCAATTATCGTG
>JAWQRJ010004082.1:0-11382 GCA_033557515.1 Diorygopyx duplodentatus
GTTCTATGGGGCTGCTTTGTCGGGGTATAAATTTAAATATTCATTTACTGCCGCAGTTGAATTTCGATTGCACCTTAGGTAACAAACGTATCCGTTTTTTCATAGTTTGAAAACGCCAGTATCATTGTAGAATATGAATAATTGACGGCAACTACAACTTATGACACGAGAATGTTTTAACAATATTATTGACAGATGTGTAGTCTTTTGTTTCAATCATGGATAGTGTGATATGGGTTGAAATCTGTGTGGAATATGATTTTTCTTCATACCTCGTAAACTATGAAAAATAAATACTTCGAACTTTACATCGTTGGAAAGGGAAAAAATCAAGTAATTTGATAATGTCAAAATCAACTATGGTTTCCGTTTAAAAAAAATACAACTTTGAGTCATATCAACGTAAAAATATTTTTATAGTCTATCCTACAGAATGATATCTACAATTTTTTCCCTCGAAATTTTTTGATGCGATAAATAATTTGGAAAATATTCACATTTGAGGAAAATGGCAATTTTCAGTTTTTTCAGGATATCCAGTAGGCGATGAATTTTTTTGGAAAAATAAAAGAAGGCCTGTGGCGGCTTAGATAAACACCTTCATATTGGTCTATTTAACCGAGTCTCTAGCTCTTAATGTTTCCAAGGTACCAATGGTGAACATCGCATTTCGGACATAATTTTATATGGTGTAGCATTACTACACCATATAAAATATCTAAAATAACATATATAAAATATCGTTTTTACCAAAGAAATTAATTACTATTGAGAAGATGTCTTCCTCTGTATCTTTCTGTAAGTGCTTCACAAAAAAGTAATTGTAATTCATTATTATTAGTCAATTGAAGCAGAAACTTCCGAAATGTTATCAATTCGCTTGTTTCGTGTTACATCAGAAAATGATTTGTATTCAAAAATTGTAGCGTTATCGGCAGATAAATCAAATACAAATTTGAATGGACGTTTTAATGGATCTACAGTACTAACATTGATATTGCACTTAATTTTCGTTTTACGACGATCCAAAACTTCTTGCAACTTCGGGTGCACCGTTCCCTTCACATTTTTTTCCTGCGTTAGTTGCCGGGAAATCGGTCGACGAAAACCCACTGTTCGATGCGGAATAGAATAAGCTTCCATTTGGTGCGAACAGATTGAACATATCTTTAATTATAGAAAAGGTATTCGGAAAAAACCTCTTACGAAGAAACGGTGCGTTCATTTACTTTCCGGGGCATCGGGATTTTATGGGTACCTTTCACGGCGGCGCGTCTGCAGGCGAACTCCGGCTGCGAACTTCCGCGTTTCGGCGATAGAGGGCGCGATCGACGCGGCGTGGCGCCCGCCGGTGGGAGAGGGGGTCTTTCAGACCGCACCTCGTTTCAGCTGCGCATTACGTCGAGTGGGCATGACTTCTATTGCCATTGGCGGGGCCATTATGTAGGTAGGGATATTGCCCCGTTTTTGTTGCTATCGGTGGTGTTGTCTCTTTTCAGCCTGTGGCTGAAAGGATTGGGGATTTAATTTTTTTTCCAGGGGGCTTTTTCAGGATTGTTAACAACAATAGTGTGGGAGTGTATTAAGGAACAATCAGATCGTTTTGCAATAAAAGTATGTACAATTTTTGGTGTTCGCAAAATAATTTTGATGATTGATTGATGAGATGTTTGTTTTTGTTGTAGTACAGTTTTTATTATTCTAGCTACTGATGGATCTTAATGGTAATAATAATAACAATGATAGTCCTAGATGAATTCATGCAGGAATATAGGGGGATATCCTTCTGGGTGGTGGGGATAAAGCGCGTGTTGCTGAAACAGGCCTGAGTGAAATGGACGATCTGATGCGTATAGCGTGTGGGTTTGTAGCAGGCAGGCTCCAAAGGAGTCAGTGCGGTTCAGAACCCGCTATCGAAATAGTCGCCGCATTCGCATCCCGACTCGCGCGCCGTGGTGTTGCATCTTCCCGCTTTTAACGCTCGTCCCTACTCGACTTTTTATTGCCCTCACAATAATAATTTTACGATTATTACCGCAGCCGCCCGTTTACGATGCAATAAAATCATTAAACCGCAGTGTAAATCTAAAGAATCCCGCGATTACCCGTGGTGTTTATTTTTGTGTGCCTGTGTTTCCTTGAGTAACTCAACAGTAACATCATCAACTCGAAACAGTTAGTGGTTAAACCAGTGTCCCCTACATGATGAACTCATATTTTGAGCCGAACACCTTCTACGGACACCCTCACCAGAGCGGTTCCGTCACCGGTAGCCACCACCATGACCAGAACACCGCGTACAGACCGTTTCCCATCACGCTGGGGATGTCTCCGTACGCGTCCACCCAGCACCATCACCACCACTCGCTGCACCAGGCCAGGCCGCCGCAAGACTCCCCGTACGACGCCTCGATAACCTCCGCCTGCAAACTCTACACGTCGTCAACAGATTCGCAACAGAACTCCGTCAATTACAGTTCGAACACCAAACCGGATTGCTCCAAAGCCAACTCAGATCAGAACGGTTACGCGTCGGTGGTCGCGGCCCAGGTGAAAGACGTCTGGCAGAGCACGGCGAGTGGCGGAGGAGCGAATTTGAGTAGCACCCTCGGGGGCCCCGTCAGGCCCTCGGCTTGCACCCCCGACTCGAGGGTCGGTTACGGCTCATCGGTGGGCCTGGTGGGCGGAGATCCGGCCTCGAGTCCAGGAGCGGCTAGCGGTGGCAGAACAAACGCGCTGAGCGCGTGGAATAACCCTTGTTCCCTCAACACCACCACCTCGCAACCTGTAGGAACACAGCTTCATCAGCAGTCGAACCATACGTTTTACCCCTGGATGGCCATAGCAGGTTAGTGTTCATCTCTTTCTCGCCCGTGCCACCACCGTAGTAGCTCCGTTCCGTTTCGACATAAGGGGTCCCCTTTGTGGTCCTCTGACCCACTGTTGTGAGGCGATCAGCTGAGAGCCCTGTGCTCTCTCTTCGAACGAAAGGGCGCTGGGCGAAAGGAGAAAAAAACGCGGCAAAACCACTCGGGGTACTTACACGGAACGACGTTAATGTGGCGACCAAAACGTAATTATCGCTGGTATCGTTTATGGCTGGTTTCACGGTTATCTAGAATGAATATATCATTGCAGGTTTTTTTTTGTGGGGGGGTGAGGGCAGACTTTCGTGCTTGCGGAATTAATGATAACGACTTTTGAGGGAAGCTGTATCGTAAAGGAATCAGTCATCAATTTAATGAATTATGAAAATGTTTCCTTAAGTGTTGACTGATAATAATAATAAGTATGTATTATAATTGACGTGCTATTTCCACTGAGACAAAAATAAAAATTGCTTGATGGGTAATTAACAAGTAGGTAGTTAGTATTTATTTATAATAAAATATAAATAAATATAATAAGTAAAATATACCAATAGAATTATGAATTATATTTCTAAGGTAGCCCTATCAATATTAATGGGTGTTTAAATAACATATTTAATTTCCAAATATTGATCATGAAAACCCAAAAATATCGTAAAGTTATAAACATAAAATCAAAGATAATCAAAAACAGTTTTTATAACTTGGTAATATAAAAGATAAAAATGAAATTTAAATAAATTATATTACCATAATTTAGGTACTCGTATATATACATATAACTGTTAATTAATTAATTAATCATTAATTAAAGCACTAAAATGTAAAATATGATTATTTTAATTAGTTAGTTCTATAGAATGTTCTACACAAACATCAATTTTATTCGTACCAATAGATTATGGACAGATGGATAGATTATAGAGAATTATGGATTATATTTCTAAGGTATCAATTTTAGTGGATATTTAAACGATATATTTAATTATGATATATATAATTATCATATATTCACCAGAAAACTATGAAAACTACGCCATAAAAATCGGTAATAAAAGTTATGAACATAAAGTCAAAGATAATCAAAATCAAAACAATGTAAATCATTAATGGACAAAAGATTACCTTAAACAGTTTATATAACTTGGTAATATAACGGATAAGCAATAATCGTTAGTAAAAGAATGTTTAACTAGCAAGAATGTATAGTAAAATATCTTTTTAAAAACAAAATTATTGAAATTTAAGTACTCGTGACATACCTCAAGATAACGAATTATGAAAATATTTAAATATGTTCATTATATCACTATATAATCCATCACTATAATCTATCACTATATAGTCCAAAATTATCTATAAAAAAATCAGTTATAATCGTAGAACTGCTATTTCCACTGCGACGATAAAAAATAAATACATATAAAAATAAAAATCAATAATTTTACCAAGTAATTAGTATTGGTTCAATTAAAATATACCAGTAGAATTATGGATTATATTTCTAAGGTAGTCCTATCAATATGAATGGATATTTAAACCATATATTTAATTATCAAATATTGACCATAAAAACCCAAAAATGTCATAAAGTTATGAGCATAAAATCAAACAATCAATATCAAAACATAATGAAAATCACTAATTGAAAAATGAGTACCTAAAGCAGTTTAATTCATGATTTATTGTTCGTTCATTTAAAATATGTAATTTTTTAAAAAACAGATCTACCGACAATATATAAAAACTGTCAATGATTTATTACAACACAAAAATGATGTAATAATACATGACAAAGTTCGAAGGAAGGTTGTCTTTGTCGATGTACTTAGGACTAATGTACACTATAAGAGAAAAAAATAAAATAACGAACATAAATAAATAAACAAGAATAAAAAATACTAAATAAATAAACAATACCGCGTAAGCAATAATTTAAAGTCAGAAGACAGTGTTCAGTATCCAAAACTACCCCACAGTAGAGTCCGACCCCTGGGCCCTCTATTGTGATTCATTCAAAATTACCCTCAATTCATTAAAAATTACTGACCAATACTTTCATGAAAAAAATCGTCAAAATTACTAATCAAAAATTGACTGTAGTAATTTATATGATAACACTATACATGTTATAATTGTTGACAAAGACTCATAATGAAATATTAGTGCTGTTTTGAAAATTTTACATATTTCTCCAAAAAAAAAAAGGGTTGCAATTTTTATTCTAGTCTATAAATATTGCAACGATAACAAAACTACGAAAATCTATTACAAATGAAAATAATGATTTGAGTACACGAAAAAATATACTATAAATAATCTACTAAAAATACAATGATGGTACTAATTATATTAAAATGAAATTGAGAACTGCAAAAAGATGATAATCACTATCAGTATTAGTTCAACTAAAATACACTGATTCAATTGATAAAACAAAGTAACCTAGATTAATACATTTTATTGTCAAATCTTTATAATAATGATCCGAATGTGTCAAAAGAATATCAATACTACTACTTCTAATTTAAAGTCAGAAGACAGTGTTCAGTATCCAAAACTATCCCATAGTAGAGTCCGACCCCTGGGCCCTCTATTGTGATTCATTCAAAATTACCATCAATTCATTAAAAATTACTGACCAATACTTTCACGAAAAAAATCGTCAAAATTACTAATCAAAAATTGGCTGTAGTAATTTATATGATAACACTATATATGTAATAATTGTTGACAAAGACTCAGAATAAAATATTAGTGCTGTTTTGAAAATTTTGCATATTTTCCCAAAAAAAAAGGGTTGCAATTTTTATTCTAGTCTATAAATATTGCAACGATAACAAAACTACGAAAATCTATTTCAAATGAAAATAATGATTTGAGTACACGAAAAAATATACTATGAATAATCTACTAAAAATACAATGAAAGTATTAATTATATTAAGATTAACTTAAGAACTGCAAAAAGATGGTAATCACTATCAGTATTAGTTCAACTAAAATACACTAATTCTATTGATAAAACAAAGTAACCTAGATTAATATATTTTATTGTCAAATCTTTATAATAATGATCCGAATGTGGCAAAAGTATCAAAAGTAAAGTTTAGTAAAATTAAAGTAATGTAAAATATTAAATTAAAAATTTATTCGCATATTTAAATTTAAATATGCGAATATTCAGTAACCAACACTACCCCACAGTAGAGTCCGACCCCTGGGCCCTCTATTGTGATTAATTAAAATTTCCCTCAATTCATTAAAAATTACTAACGGATACTTTCGCGAAAAAAAATGTGAAAATTACTAATCAAAAAATGACATATAATAATTTATATGATATAACACTGCCTATGTGATAATAGTTGGCAAAGACTCGTAATTAAATTTGAAATAACCGTATTCAGTATACACTTATTATAATAAACTGTGATATTTGTTGCTATTATTAGTGCTGTTTTGAAAATTTTGCATGTTTTCCAAAAAAAATTCTGGGTAACAATTTTTATTCTAGTCTGTAGATATTGCAACGATAAAACAAAACTACGAAAATCTATGTCAAATGAAAATAATGATTTGAGTACACGAAAAAATATACTATAAATAATCTACTAAAAATACAATGATAGTACTCATTATATTAAAATGAAATTGAGAACTGCAAAAAGAAGGTAATCATTATCAGTATTAGTTCAACTAAAATACACTAATTCTATTAGTGTATTTTATATAAAACAATGTATAATATCCGAATGTGGCAAAAGTATCAAAAGTATCAAAAGTAATGTTCAGTCAAATTAAAGTAAAGTAAAATATTTAAATTTAAATATGCGAATAAATTTGTAAAATGGTTCTATCAACATGTATTCAAATTGCCTAACAATGCTTTTAGATAAAGTAAAACTTTATAATTAATACATTAAGTAATATATTCGATATATGCGTTATCAAATATGTCGAATGTATCAAAAATTAATTAAGATCAAAATATTCACGCGTAGAAGAGTTAATTAGTTTAAAATTACTAAAGACAGTTTGATGTAAATTTACCTTACCACACATACAGTTATTATAACGTACGTGCAATAATTTTTAGTATGAAACCAAGTAGTTAATATCCACATTATTCGTCTATTTGTTATGGTAAATTATGTATAAAAGAACCATTAAGATACCATTGGAAAATTTTAAATATAATACAGTGTGACATAATTAGATAATATTGCAAAGCAATTTGAGAAAAATATGCTTAATTATAAAAAAGATAACGTTAAATGCCCCCCTGAAAGTTGTTAAAGTATTTAATTGCTGGTAAATGTATTAAAAACATAATTTGTTCAACCCTGGAGGTTTATGTAATTTAAATAAATTATTGAATGCAAGTTATTATTATTGAATATGGAAGCTAAGTATTCCCATTGTTTATTTAAAGCTTAGTTATATTCCATCCCAAAAATAAATGAAAAAAAAATCTGTAAGGATTCAGATGATGAATCTTTACAGATTTTTTTTCATCATTATTGAATGGGTTATTATTGAATGGGTCATTATTAAATGGGTCATTATTAAATGGGTCATTATTGATTGGGTCATTATTGAATGGAAGTCATTATTATTGAACATGGAAGCTAAGTATTCCCATTGTTCATTTAAAGCTTAGTTATATTCCATCTCAAAGATAAATGAAAAAAAAACTGTAAAGATTCACCATCTGAATCCTTAAGATTTTTTTTCATTTATCTTTGGGTGGAATATAACTAAGCTTTAAATAAACAATGGGAATACTTAACTTCCATGTTCAATAATAATAATTTGCATTCAATAATTTATTTAAATTACATTTGAATAAATGTAATTTATTTCTCCACGATTGAACAAATTAATTTAACGTTATCTTTTTTATAATTAAGCATATTTTCTGAAATTGCTTTGCAATATTATGCCACATTATCTAATTACGTCACCGTGTACTATATTTAAAATTTTAATAGGAAATTTTAAAAAGTGTACAAATAAGAAATAATGTACAGTTAGAAAACGTCATGGTGAAATATTACAACAGTATTATTACGGATAATAACAAAAATGTTATATGACTTTTGTTTAAAAATAGATAAGTAGTCTTTATTAATACGGCCGAGAAAGTTGATATATCACAATAATTTGCATAATGTTATTAAAGTAGACGATAAGGAAATAATGTTTATATGAACACGTTATAAAGTAATAAGAAGTTTCTTCGTGGATTTCTGGTAATAAGCTTAAAAATTAGAAGAATTTTCGGGCAGCAAGTAATCCTTGAGCGTTGTACACAACTATAAACGAAAATTATCAAACATCACTAATTTTGTTTAAACAGCGGTAACCGCAAAACTTCGATTACCTACCAATTGAACCAATTAGATGTAATAGCCAGTTGTGTGCTGGTTTTGTCACTTTCAACTTGGAGGAATTATGTAAATCATGTTTACTTAAAGTAAAATGATTTAAATGTGTATATAGCCGAAAATCCTTCAAGGATAATTGGCCTGAAATCAAACTGTTACGATAGAGCAGGCGATGGGAAGAAAAAGGATTTGTTTTCTAAGGAAGAAAACGGATTTTTTGTGATATGAAGACGAATTTTAATTGAAGATCCATCTTGGATAACGGTAACCGCTGAATGTATTCGTTGACGCTGTAACGCTGAAAAAATATTTTTGTGATATGAAGACGGGACCATTTCTATTATTTTAGGTCCATTAAGTCCATTATATAATTTATTTTGCACCCTTCATCGGAAAATCTTCACCGATCCATGACGCCCCCCTAAAACAAATTTTGATGATATGAAGACGAGACCACTGGTAATGTATTGAAGATCCATCAGGGATGACGGGGATCGCAGAGGGAACCCACGTGAACACCCCTCTCGTGTTGAAAATCGTTCATAACCTGTCCGGGAGTGCATTAAACCCGCGGCGATGTGGGTCAGGGGGTTCCCCTCGCCATCCCCGGCCTAATTTGGCCCCCGCGCGCGCGTTCCTTGACAGTGACCCGAATACGGGGCGCGCAGTAAATCGCGTCGGCCGCGAAAACTGGACGAGGCGGCGGGATCCCGGGACCGCCCATAGGACTTTCAACTCCGGACTTAGCCCGGATGAGCGATGACGTATCGTCCGGAGTAGCTTTGTATTTAGGGCCGTTTGCGGAACGAAGCGCCGGCGTTTACGGCCCGTCCTGAAAATATCCGGCTGTAAATTTCGCCGGGGCGACTGGAAACTAGGCGGCAACTGGAGGAACGGAAAATAAATAGGAGAAGATGCGCGCCCCGAAAGAGAAAAAAAAACAACGCGTATGAAGTCATTAAACGGTGGAGGTAATTTTCAATTTGGTCCACGAGGAAAACAATGCCGCGACACCCACCCACTTGGTTTTCTACCGAAGGTCTCCTTCATTCTTCGTGGATGGTTATTGTTAAGATTACGATCACGGATAGGAAGTTAAACTTAAACTTAACTTCCTATAAAGTATTGGAGGTAATTAACTTTAATCACTAGTTTCGGTTTATTATATGCCACCTGCATTAATTGAATACCGCTCGAAGTTATAGCAGATTATACAATCATGATGATTGATTAAGACAGGTGTATGATAGGAACAATTAATTTTTCTTCCCTCTTCATATTTGTTCGTATGAAGACGGAGTAAGTTTTAAAACATTCAAGAATTTTCGCTTGGATTTGTTTTCCATGTTTTTTCCGTTGAGTGAAAGGAATTATGGTTTATGTGTTTCCACGCACGCTCGAACAAATACTAGCAGAGTGTTTTATGTGGTGTCGACACATAACCTTGCCGGTTTCGATTCGCTCGCAGCATTTCCCAAGAAAATACCAAAAATTCTTCTTTCTTCGGCGTAACGACAGCTTTGCTTTTTCCTGAGTGATCCGCGATGCGGACCTTTAAGGATTTATTACGAATGCGCAAACTATCTTTAGGATTCAGGATAATTGAGCCATAAATCGCGCATACCGGGGTTACTCGGCGACTTGATTTACGCCCCACATAAATTACACTTTCAATTTCCTTTTCGGATTTTCGTGAAAATTAAGATTTTAACACAGGCCTAAATAGAGATATCAAAAGGGATAGGGCTGAAAAATACCTTTAGCGGTCGGTCATCGGACCTGGCCATAAATTACTGCTTTAGGAGAATACCTGGGGCTTCTTCTTGGTTGTTGTGTTTTTTTACCTCTCTATTGTCTGTAACGTTTTTTTTTCAATGCGATCATCACGCTGCCTAAACTCGGTTAGGCAGGAAGGACGATAGGGGACCGGGGGGCGAAGGGAATAGGTAATAATAGGGGTCCTTTTTAATGGTCGTCCCCCATGGAAGTCGAACAATAGAAGAGACCATCTTTGCTGTTTTTCCACTCGGCGTCGAGTTCAGTTTCGTTTTGTTGCTCGTATGGCCAACACGTCCTGTGTGGATTGCGGTCGCATCCTTTGGAAAAACCGCAGTCAGTCCTGTAATTGTGAGAGAAGGACCCGGCCGGACTGGTGTTGTAGGTGCGCTGGTACTACTGGTGTGAGTGTGCAGTGCGAGAGTGCCGGAGGAAATAAGTTATCAATTCGCAGACAAGTGTAAACCAGTAAATCAAGGCGGCACCTTCCAAAAACCGATGCTACAGCGTTGCCTGGAGGGCGCTACAGCTACGCAGCACCCATGTGTTACTATAAAACTAGTAACGAAGTAGTATAAAACTAGGATAAACCGTCTATTTTTATATTCTTGTACAAATGCAATACAGATAACTATCAGATTATATTTTTTGCGCTGGTTCGCATTGAATTTCTTGAAAGTGGCGGTAAACCACCGACAACTTCTTGCGCGCGCCTTGCAGTATCGAGCTCTTGGGTAAATTTGCGAAAATTTAATTTCCGAAATTTAATAAACGCAATAATTCAAGGCGAGTGTACACAGGGGGCAGAGGCGCCGACGTGCCGAGCGCACAGTGTGTTTATATAAATTAAATGGGTCCCTAACTCCTGGTGGCGCCGCAGGACCCGCTTGCGGGATTCGCGAGATAGGCACGAATTGTATTATGGTATACGCAGAAGTGATGTAAAGGTGGATTTAGGGTGTTTATGCGGCGATGCGGGCCATCGTTTTTTCTGAAGCGTTTCAGTTCACGTTGAAAAACTGAAAATATAAACAATACCATCCAAATACTATGTTTTTTTTGGGTGGGGTGCACGAATAATTTAAATAATTATTATTTCAAAAGTTTTGTTTTTATCTCAAAAGATGCACTGGATACAAGTTAAGGGTTAAGTTCAAAAAGATTTCGTTGATTTGTAATTGTTTGTTGCGTTCTTCAAGGTTTTCTGAAAAATCTCATTTAATAAGAAGTACCTGGAAGACCGAGCCCGCTCGGGGTTAAAAACATTAAAAAAACATTGTTTTCCACCCCTAACAAAGTTCGCCCGGATAGCAATAGACCGAGCTAGTTCATATATGCAACCAAGAT
>JAWQRJ010004083.1:0-11378 GCA_033557515.1 Diorygopyx duplodentatus
GCTTTACATAATTATTGTAATAGTAATAATTATTTATTTATTGTTTCGACTTTTGTTGTAAAACGATTATTGATAATTCGCAAAGTGAATAAGAAGAGAAGTTCCGCTAATTCCGACGTCCAGGAGGAAGTCGAAGCTTAGGGAGGAAGAGTTATATGCCCGCACGCACAGAAGACAAAGAATAGGAAAAACCCCAAGAAGAAACAAACTCAGCACAGAGATGTGAAAAGACTATAAAAATTTCAGTATTTTTAATCCTTTTTAAAAATACAAAGAGTGAAGTGAAAACCTTAACTTATATATAGAAATAAATATTGTAAAGAAAGTTTTGTAATGCTGATAATTGTCAGTAATAATTATTCTTTTTTGTTGTAAATATTTTTTTAACAAATACTTAGTAGCGGCTGGTGCAGAACCCCTAGGAGAGAGACTAGGGAACCCTCTATCCCAGAGGTACTGTAACTCTCTTCATTAGCCGTCACTGTAAATATTGAATAATAGAAGTCAGCAAATTTATAATTCTTACATTTATAGGTGGACTTATAATTCCTTGAGCAACAACTTGTGTTAACAATTTCAATTTCACAGATGACAGCTTTGACAACATGTTTATTTCCGCTAAAACCCAATCTGGACAATCAGCGTCTCCGCAAAAACGAAATCTCTACAAAAGAAAACGTTGTAAATTTTTTATTTTAGAAAGTCACCTAAATCTTTTTTTACCATCGTAAAGGATCGTTACTCGTTATAAAGTTCGTACAAGATCAACTTTACTCTTAACGATATGAACGGGCGGCAAAATAAAGCTTTTACAAGAGCACTTCGTTCCTGATATAAAATCAAAAGACCCAATCCTTGCCATACAATTGTTACAGTTTATTTTGCCTTTAGACCAGTTACTATCTTCGATAACTTGAATAATCCACTCCGGAAGGATGTCTTCGGACAAACAGAGGAGCTCTGTGATCGAGGTACAATTTTCTTTGTCAATTTCTTCGCTCAACACGTCCGAATGGGCGCTTATAAACAAAGATTCGGCATGTTTTTCGTTAAAGAGTATTTGTCGGCACTTTTTGCATTTAGCAGATGAATACATGCCCGGTTATTTATTTGACATTAGGCCTGTTCTTTCCTGCACTTTCTACACTTTTTTGAAGCTTTGAACCGCGAGCTGTAGATGGCGGTACAATAGCAAAACAGCTTGGTAGCAAAGCGGTTTTTTAAACGCCAGACGATGTTGGTAATATTTGCAGGATTTAGATATTATCAGCTGTCAACATGACGAGAGTCGGCTGTTGAGGTTAGCATGCAATGCGCTGACAGTAACTGTCAAGGTGACAGTTACTATTACAGATTTGACATTCACTCATGCCAACTTACACTTAATCATGTTTTCCTTATCTATAAATACTCCGAAAATTATATCTCAGAATGTTTTATTAGCTATATTTACGCCTGATTTGTAATTAAAAAAATATGTATCACTTACTAGGTAACTATTGATAAATTTATCAATGCAAAGGTCAAGGACGGTCGTGTTTGATCTTATCACCAATAGATGTCACCGCATATTGCGGTCAAAACACTCAAACGTCTCACAAATGTCAACCATGTAAGACCTTTAAAAAATACATTTTGGACAGTACAAAATTCATTTTGTGGTAAAGGAGTTGTTGCTTCCGCATGGTATCTTCAGGATGTCCCCCGAGCAGACGGCCTGCGAAGGTATGACAGGTAGCTTGTACGACATAGTCCCACATAACCTATAAATCAGATATCATTGCAGATCTCAAGGCTTTTGAGCGTAGACTTACAGAAGTCATAGCCTGTCTGCAACCGGCAACGTACAGGTGGAGAAGTAAGTGCACGATACCGATTCGGCTGTTCACTAATTTCGTACCGTTAGTTTTGTTATTAGTAGTATCGATATGCGTCGCAACAGGTGCGGGACAATGGATTATGGATCCGACCACCAGAATTGTTCCGTTAACACATTCGTTGTCGAATCACCCTTTCTTCATTATATCAACAATATTACTAGGTAATTTTTTTTACTATTTCTAGCATAGAATATGTGTACACAACAAATGGAAAAGTTTTTCATTATTGGCTTATGTTATCTAATACTTATTATTACTTTAAATAACCCTTCAGATTCAATATCTTACTTCATGGAACGAGAAAGAAATTTTAGAATACGTCACAAAGTCGGCCCTAAAATATATAGCATAAATAACTTTTTTAACCTTTTCTTACTTTATTACATAGATATAGATTGAAGATAACACTTTAAACAATACTAGACCAGAGTGGTAATGCTTATTTTTAAAAATGCTGTTAAGTGCTTGGAGTTTAATCTATATAGCTGAATTAAGTGATATCTAGCCTATTTAAGCTTCTCTCCTTAGAACTGTGACAGTGATTTTTGGCGAAAAATCGCAGGTTTTCCTTCAAAAAGTGACAACCATTTGTCCTAGAAACCTGATTTTTGTTGCCTTGAATTTTTACTCTCATCAATGTTTTGCTAAAACTTAGATTTAATGTTATTTAGCATTTTTCAGGTCAGCCATATCCTCAAAATCGGCAACAGAAACAATTTAATTACTTCTGACCATTTTTTTTCTTTTGTATTATTTACATTAAAAGATATAATTTTTTTTTATAATTTAGTTATAATTTTTTGTAACTTTATAAATATTTTCACTAATTATAGTTAATTAATAGGTATCTAGTTTTATCCCTCAAAAGAAGAGTCCCATGAGACTCAAGATTATCAAAAACAGATTCAAACATTTCGATTTAGGGGGAGCTGTTGTGCACTGGGATGGAAAACTTCTTCCATAGAGAGGGTAGCGGTTTTGATTAGTTGTGGGGATGAGGAACAGCTGATAGAAATTCCTCAGCTTGAAAATAGTAACAGGAATTACTCAGGCCAAATCTGTATTTTGCTGCAGCAATTATTAGAGCAAAATCTTCTGTATTTACCATGTCACCACCATATTTTAGAAGTTATTCTAAAAGCAGTTTTTGATTGTACATTGGGCACAACCACTGGTCCATATATTTTAAAAAAAATTCAGATTGCATGGTCTAAGTTGGATAAGATAATGTTATCCAGCTTGTATTCAAGATAAAAATATTAGATATAGAATATGTAATTCAGACCAAATTCAAGTTTTCTTATTGAACAATTAATAGACTAACGGCCCAGTGATGATTACAAAGAATTTATCCAACTTTGTTTAATTTTTGTAGGACGTCTTCCTGCAAAAGACATTTTTTTCAGAGTACCTAGTGCCATTCATCACGCCAGATGAATGGCAATGGCCATTTATTCTCTCAAAATATATCTTTTCAGAGATCAATTTTCATTAACAGATTTAGAAAAAAAGGTAGTAGAGACATTTGTTTATTTATAATCAATATTTATGTAAAAGTGTGGTTCAACGCCCCCAAACCCACTTTAGCCCGCAACCAAGGCCTACAATTATTAAACTCATTTAGTTACTGCAGAAAAATTGATTAAAGAGATTGCAGACAAGGCACTCTCTAAAATGATAAAACATCTTTGGTATCTTAACTCGGAGCAAGTTGCATTTTCATTTTTCGATGATACTTTGGAGAAAAATGTCAAAACAAGCATGGCTGTAAAATTAATGTCTTTTGAAGAAGAAGATGATGATAGAGATGTAAGAGCAACAATATGTCTCAAAGAAGTGGATCATTTATTGGACAAAGAAGTCGATTTTTTTGTTCTCCTCAATCTTTAAGAGATTTGAAATTAATATAAAATTTTTAAATACTGAGCCCGATGTATGGTGTGAAAGTGAACATTATTTGAAAACAAAAAACTAGTGAACGGTTTTAAGGTTGTCAATGACACAGCTGAAAGGGGAATAAAATTAATCCAAGACATCAGTTTCTGTTTAATGAAAGACGAAGAACAACGGCAGTTTCTGTTACAAGTTGTATCTGAGTGTAGACATTTTTTTCCTGACTCTTCAAAAGCCACCTTATCTAGGGCATTACCACCTTAATGTGATAATTGTAAATAATAAAAATTTCTTTTCTTTATAATGTTTCCTTTTTACTTTCCCTCTAAAGAGAAAGTAATGCATTCGGTTCAAAATTTTGAAGGTGAGATTTTCACATATCTGGACGAATTGTGGTATTCTAAGACTAATGGTACCATTTTTGGCCATTGGTTTGTTCGTCTGTCTGTTAAGGTGCGGC
Source organism: Diorygopyx duplodentatus (assembly GCA_033557515.1). Classification (NCBI taxonomy): domain Eukaryota; kingdom Metazoa; phylum Arthropoda; class Insecta; order Coleoptera; family Scarabaeidae; genus Diorygopyx; species Diorygopyx duplodentatus. Next base: position 4,234 of record JAWQRJ010004083.1, read on the forward strand.
CCACACATCTACCATTATTAATCATTTTAGGTCGCTCTCTCTCCCCCTCTCCCTCCTAGTACTTTCATATATACAGGCTGTCCCATTTCTTCAAGATGCCATGAAACTTCAGATTTTTAAATGGAACACCCTGCATATTATTACATTTTTGGGTTCCTTATTTATGGTCTACTTTATTAAATATACATATGTCCAAAGATGCACCGTTTAGAAGTTATTCCTAAAATAGATTGGAGGGGTTTGAAGAGAGACAGTCGTGTGAGTGATCCACACCAGTTGATTTATAATGCAACTTTACTAATAAAATGCAATTGAACATTATTTCTTTTCATTTTTACACTTTCTTTGTTCTTTGTTTCTCCTAATTCATTCATTTGCGATTTTGCTCATCGAAAAAATGAAAAATAAAAAAGCGAAATCTGGAAACCAGATGCAATTGAATGTTGCAATGTTTTTACGCATTTTCATAAAAGGTCAATTTTGAGGATATGGATCACGATCTGACCTGAAACACGCAAAATATCATTAAATCTAAATTTTAGCAAAAAATTGATGAGAGTAAAACTTCAAGGCAAAAACATCTTTTATGAAATGGGACCACAATCAGGTTTCTAGGGCGAATTGTTTTCATTTGATGGAGGGAAATTTTTTCAAAACTTCAACCTCAATGAGGCATGGGTTAACGTTATCAAATTGAGCTGAATATTTGCCAATCTCATTTTCTAACCAATCGGCTACTTTTAGGGGGTGCCCCAGAAAAAATTCGAACATTAATGTCTTGTGACCACCCTAATATGCATACATGCCATTTTATTTATTATTTTTATCTTATTATTTATCAGTTTATTATTTCTTTTTACTTTTTTATGAACACTTTCGCTTATAGGTATATTATTTGGTTATAAAAGTTTGATATTTTGTGCGGTTTAGTCAGAAAAATATATTTTTTCTCGCTAAAGATGATTTTCAAAGGACTATAGAAGTTTAGAAATATGATTTTGCACAGAGATAAATTTAGAAACCCATTATCAAACACCACATCTGGAAACTGTTTCTGGAATTGATCGATACATGATTGCATCTAATAAGTCCGCAATCCATCTGGATTGCGAGTGGAACTTCGGAAATGGGCGATAATTATAAAAGCACCTTGCTCGGAAGTGTAGACAATAATGTTCAGTTTAGAAAGTTTATGTTTACCCATAGGTTGCGTTTAACCACCGCCCAACCAGACATTATAATAAAATCGGTCCTTAATCTCCCGAGGTACAGATTAATATAATTTATAGTCACCTGAATTACTGAAATTACACCTTAAACGAATAATAAAGAAATTAACCTAAAAATTAACGTATTAGTGCAAACCCTGTATAACACCTCTATTGTGCGAAACTAAATACTGTTGAAAGTAATTGGTATTGGTAATTAGTCATTATATTACTTTTTGATTGAAATATCTTTCGAATAATACTGAATTGAAGATGTAAGAGGAACTTTTGAACAAGGAGCTTTAAAACACCGAAACAACGCATTTACAACAATTTGGTTGTATTAGCTATTCAGGAAACAAAACAAATGGGAAATGGTATAGAAGAATTGGATGATTATATTTTCTGTAACAGCGAAGGATAGCATAGAATGGTAGGAGTTGGTTTCTTAGTCAAGAGAAGGTTTAAGAGAGCAAAAATAGACCTCCAAGCTGTATCAGGACGAATGTGCAAACTACAGTTGAGAGGAAAATACCAGAAAATCATATTATAAACATAGTTGCAGCAAATTTCGCCAATCACTTGAATTTTTTTTTACTGTAAACTGTTGCAAAAAAGTTTAAAATCATGACTGAATAGAGAATGAAAAGAGTTTTCAAATGATATATCACAAACCTCTAATACTTATTTAAAATTTTGGGGGTTGCACCTATCGCCCGAACGGGATTGACTTTAGTAGGGATGAAATTTTTACGGTGCAGGATGTAATTTCAGAATCTAAATTGACGTATTTTGGCATTTCCAAGACATGTGTCAAAATGTTAAGGTATTGAATTTATTACATTTGGCTATTGCACACTGTATAATGTATGTACAAAGATAAATTGTAGCACAAATGTTAAATTGTTGAAATTATAATATAAAGAAAGTAAATTTTACATTAATAGTATCCTATAGACATGCTCATTCATAAGTATTATACTCATATTTACAAACTGAGTATTTTAAAAGATCTGCATTTATAAATTTCTACATATTCTTAATACCTAAACATCAACCTCACAAATTTAGCCATATTCATGCTAAGAGAAATATTTTTTTGACCAGATCAATCCATTATTCTCTTTTTACTTTCTGTGGGTCAATAGTGAAACACTTTTTCTTTTAACTCTGAAGAAACAGCGTTATCTATGATATTTTTCATTTGTTGCATACCTTTGTAAATGCTAAATACATGAGGTATTTAATAATAATTTCACTTTTAGGTATCATTTTCCTCATGGGCGTGCACAAACGCGTCATAGCGGCATCAATAATAACGTCACGGACGCGCGAGGTCCTGTGTGATTTTAATATGTCATGCGATGACACTGGAAAGCTGATATTGAAGCCCAGACCTATGAATATCACGTGACAATTGTACAATTTTGTATAAAATTTTAGCGTTTTTTAGTTGATAGGGTTAAATAAAAACTAGACAATTCCTTTTTACCCTTGTGTTGTATACCTCTCTATTTTCTAAGAATAAATTTACGTTACTCGCGATCTTTCATTTATTATTTGTTTATTACTAACAATAACAGTTGCTTGTGATAACCTGCACTACCTTTTTTTCCAACACTTTAAGGCCCCGTCCAAAAAACCACCTTCTTTGCCAATGTGCAAAATGATAAGTTGATGTCCTAAACCTGATGACATTTCATTCCTCCTCTATAACCATTCACCGCTATAACATAACATGACCAGAATAAAACAAATTTGTTAAAGTAATTTTAATAAAACAGAAACTATAAGGACAACAGAATTATGTGATTAGACTAAGTGTCATAACAATTATTGAACATAACAGTAATATTTTTTTAAATAATTTGTTTTCACCAGTTGATGCAACTTCCTAGTGGGCAGCTTCGAGAAGCATTTAAAATGCTTTCACCAGTACCTAAAGAAAAACAAGATATAAAGACTGATATAAAAAGAACTTTTCCTACCTTTATTATTGATTAGCATCTCCAAGATGTATTACAACGAGCAGAAAATATTTTGTTCTGCAAGATATTTCAATCTTTGCATGTTATATATTTGATTGCATCTTGCTTTACATTGCTATATTCTTGATTTGCATCAATTTATTCGTTAGATCGGTTATTATTGCATCTTTAGCGGCAAATTCTTCCATTAAACTGTGGTGCTTGTTCATTAGCAAATTGTGGTCATTCCTCAAACTGAGAAGGTCGGAAGTTAAGTCATTGACCGCCGCCCTTAGAGATGTTAGTGCCTGATACGTACAATCCGTTTCTTTCTTCATCACAGCGTGATGTTTGTCCCCCTTGTCCAAACTGGTTTGCTGCACCATACTCCTCCTTTGAAGCAAAATATTTGTATTTACCTCAGCAATTTGAATTCTCAAAGATGTTAGCTGTTTCTTAATCCAATTATTCATTCCTTCATTTTCCACAGCATTTTGTTCGTTAATTTCTTTAAGTTGTTCCTCTAATTTGCCTTTTTCTTTTACTAGAGCCTGGAAATCAGCAGTTAATCGAATGTTCTTGCATCTCTCGATGCCCAAATGTTTAAGTAATCTTGCCTTTTCCCCTTGCACCTTCTTTAAATCACCCCTGGGGCTACAAGAGGACTCTTCGATGATGATAATGGGATATTTGGGTTTCTGAGATATCACTCCGCCTTCAGGTGTCTCACTTTCAGTTTGTCCGGCGTTGCACTTTATTTTTAGCACTTTATTCTTATATTTTTTTGGAGATGTCGAAACTCGAGATGGAAAACGGTCATTGTCTTTTCTTGAACTATGTTCTGAGGTGTTAGAGCTGTTTTCTTGGGTAGTTACTGTACCACAGGATACTTCAGATGCTTCTAATGGTGTGGCTGCCTGAAGCTGTTTGTTAAGAAGTTCACGTACAGATTTAATGCGCAAATAATTTGTTTTCAAAGTTTCACATTGGTTAACTGTACTATCCTGTCGAAGATGTGTCGTTACAGGAGATTTTGCCTTCTCTTCTTCGGTTACCTTAATGGTCTCAACCGTATTGAAAGTTTTTGGTAACTCCGCTGTAAATTCCATCATAACTTCACATACAGTGTTAACACCTGTATCATTGCTAACAATTCCTTGGATGTCACTACAAGCAGGTTCTCTTTCTTCAATTTCTGAACAGTGCTCGTGTAGTTGCTTCACACATTTCTCTGGTTCATTTGGTTTTGTATTCGACACTTTCATAAAATTAACATTTTCCTTCTTTGAAATTCGGATCAGGTCGATGACGTTATTGGCATCTTTTTTAACTCTGGAATGTTGGTCGATGACCGTTTTTGGAGATCTCACCTGATTTTGAAACAATATTGTCATAGCTGTACATTTCGAAAGTATTTCTTTTAATTGAGAATTTTTTTTAACTATTAAGTCTTCACTCACCTAAATAATAATTAAATATAAATACAATAATTGTTATTGTATTTTATTATTGATATTTTATCTCACTCTATCTGTTCTAAATTAAATTTATGTAAGCTTATTTGCATCTAGCTTTAACCGTTTTTAGATCTTTAAATTTTTCCAAAAAAGTGACTTGTTTTACGTGGGCCTCAGACCTCTTGATCTTCATTCAGTTTCACAGACACCCAATTTGATGACTTACCTACAGAACGTGAAACTAAAAGTAGTTTAGTTCAAATAGTTTAGAAATGATCATATATAATAATTACGCAAAACTTCAAATCTGTAATTTATTGAAAAATAAATTAAAAATAAATCTTTAAAGACGAAAGGCAGATTTCATAGACAAAGAGAATTTAAAAATTCTAAACAAAAATCCTACAATAAAATTTCAAAAAAAATAAATAAATATCATATTATAAACAAAAATGAAACTACATCATCAATACAAACCCAAATACTCAGTTAAAAATTCTTTTGAGTTAGTAAATAAACTAACAAGCAAACGCTTACCACCAAACTGTAAATTAATTAGTTTTGATGTTACAAATATGTTTTCAAAAATACCCCCACAAGAGTGTATTCCATTATTAAACACCATTTTAGTTAATAACATAGAGGTTGTCTACCGTAGACTGTCCATTAGAAATATATGGGGAACGGATAAAGCTAGTAGTCTGAAAATTTGAATATGGTAGGAAGAGAACTAAAAGATAAAAATATTTTGAAGTTGACAACAGATTTGTTAATTTAAATGGAATGACCCTAATTTTAATGTTTTTTCTTAATTTATATTTAATTTTCAACAACTTTCGTAATATCGTTGCCAGACCTAAACTTAATCGTTTTCGAGATTTTTCGCAAACATTCTGCAACCGCTGCAACATTTTGAAAAGTCGAATTTTCATAATTAGATTTATGCGACAATGTTCATACTTCATTAACCATTAGTTGAAACAGTGAACTGTTCAGAAATACAACCGGTGGGACATTCCTACGTACGTTCTTTACAAAATTGAATTTTGAAATACGAAAACTAAATGACAAAAAGTGATTTTGTTTAAATGGCAATTTAGAACATTAATCTTGAATCATTATAACAAATATACTTCTTTGCAGTTTCTAACTTAGCGCAAAAAATTAAGATAACCTTACAAGAAATTTATTATTTAACAATATCAAGAGCGTCCTATACATTTGCTGCTCGATATTCACAGAAAAAGAAGCCGCCACCAAAGGCTGCAAAAACAAGGTATAGAATTTTAGAAACTTCAGGTCTGTCAAAGCTAACATTCAAAAGAGCAAGTCTATCATAGATGAAGAAAATGTACAAATAGGCGAGAAATTTTTCGAAGAACAGTTATTGGTAACAAAAGTTATAGGAAGTGTAGGTCGCAGGTAGAATATTGATATAACATAGAAGATGTTCAAAAGCTAAAGAAACATGAAACTGCCCTAAAAGTAGAGTACCATAAAACCTTGAAATTCTTTGAACACCTGTATGTTACATCAACATTTCAATGTCAACAAGGAAAATATGGAGGTTTACAATATTATGTAATATTATATGTAATTATGTAATATTATGTAGTTACAAACATTTTTTATTTCACCATAAATTTCTACTTTCGTAATTATTCTTTATAAAAAGTAAGTATATGTATAGGTACCAAAATTTTTGCGGGTGGTGTCATATTTTCATCTATTGGAACTTCTTGAACCCGTTTGACGGAAAAAGTGCCTCCATTGTGAGGAAATATGGTGGGGACAACATTCCATTTCAGCCTTTTCGATCCATCAACCCTGGTCACATCCCACATATCTACTTCAAAATGACACTAAAACAAAAAAGTAGGATATGATAACGGAGAGCCCTGATAATACAAGCAGAGTTAGTTTTTTAAAAATCGCAAAAAGTCATCAAGCAATCTAAAGTTAACTGTCAACTGGTACTCGAAGAAACACCAATCTTCAAGTTACTTCATTTTTAGAATTTTTTAAAAAATGTTTATCAATGCCTATTGTGTGAAGATTGTTTCCCCTGCACGTAAGTTTCGACAATATCTTATTGTATTCAATATCCCTTTGGACCTTTGATTATCCCACCCCACGACTAAAATACCTATCAAGGAGGGTGAGGGAATAGGGGGGGGGGCAACTGCCGGTACTCGCCCAGAGATGGCGCTGTTCGGTAATCATTTGACGTAGATTTTTTAGTACTCTCACTTTCATGCTGATTTAGTATACAGGGTGTTCCAGCACAGCGGTTACAAACTTTCAGGAGAGATAGAGTACACCTAGACGATGGGAAATCACATAGGAATGCACGGTCGGAAACGCATTCCTGGCGCGGTGACGTCACAAAAAAACAAGAAAGGCTGGACGCGAACAGGGTGAGAAATCGCTGAAAAGTAATCACTGTCTCTTTTTGTCCTTATTTCTCAAATTTTTGCTGTACTAAAAACATGTTTTTTCACCCTGTTCGTGCC
>JAWQRJ010004084.1:0-11378 GCA_033557515.1 Diorygopyx duplodentatus
CAATAGTGCTCTATGGGCCTAGTAGGCCTGCAAAGCTGATTCGAAAACTAACAAAGGTAATATCAAAACGCGTTTTCGGGAGGTCATATGATAGTGAGGGGGACCTTCAATCGCAGTATAATTGTTGCTCTGCGAGTCCCTGTTCCCCACATCCCAACTTAATGTTGGGATGGGGGCATACAGGGTAATCGTAAATGGCACTACCCATCTTATCATACCTGAAATTAAAGGGATCAACAAATACTTTACATCTGTGAAATATTAAAATCCACGAATTCGTTCTCCAATAAAAATGGTTTAAGTGTTATTATTGAAATTTGCAAATAAAACATCATTTCGTAATTATTTCAGACTTTATTTAATCAAATTGTGACGAAAACTCCGGATTTGTTTAAAATTATTTATTTGAAATAAAATCAAAACAATATAAATCATTCCAAAAATTAACAACAACAACTAAACATTTTTCTTCTTCTTTCACGGACCTCGGGCGCCAGATTTTAGGGAGTTTACTCTCCACGTCCGTCTCTGCGGTCTGTGGGACGTTCCAGGTAGCTGCAGTGAAGACACGGTTTCCAGGCGTTCTGTTAATCTTGCAGGTCGCGGAGTTTTCCGGAGTCTTCTGTAATTTTGCCGGTTTCTTCAGTTTCCGGAGTCGGTAGGTTTACAAAAGTTATGCAAAGCAAAGTGGTAAAACGGCGGACCAGGAAAATTTACAAGCGGATAATCCAAAGCGGACGGAAATAATTCCAAGCAGGAGAATAGCAATTCAGCAATTTAAATAATTAAGCAAACGGTTAAAGTTTGTACGATCGGTCTTTGAAAATACTGGGAGAACGAGACAGGTAATTTTGGTCAAGACAAAAGAACGGACGGATATACATCAGGACAGGATCTAGACTATTGGGCAAAAACACAATACACCTAGAGTACGCTAGTCCACAATACTGGACTAGCGTGCATGGCAGAAACTCAAATTAACACTAGAGGGAGACAGGACTAGACTGTACGGCAGAAACTCAATACAGCTAGAGAGAGACAGGACCAGAGTGTAAGGACGCACAAATTATTCGTCGGAAGCCTTACTTCTCTGGCTGCGTTTCAGTGGCACTACTTCACTTTCACTGTTCACTTTTACTGTTTCACTGGCGTATCTCTGACTGGAGCGCTGGATCGAACTGCCGGGGTTAGGGCAGCGGAAATCTTTTATATAAATCTTCGGTAACTGATTAAATGAGAAGTACGGGCGTCCTCTGGCGGAGAGGTGCAGACTACTGCGCGTGGTTTAGTTTGCGCCTCTACCTCCAGTTGTCCGCAGCGGCGAACGGTTCAATCGATCATTTAACTCAGATCCAGGCCGATACGGACGACGCCGCTTCGCGTCACTGTCTTTCGTGGTTAGTACCGGTTTTCGGGGTCGTCGCTCTTAACAAAAACCCGGTTCTATGTCCTGTTTTTTTTAATCGCATCGTTACAAAATGTTCAAAATGCAGTCCATTATTTTGTAAATAGTAATACAATCGGTTTTCAAAGTCCATTCAAACATTTTCGAACCTTTACCTTGCTAAAGCTACAGGTTTCTTTTGTTTTTTTTCTGGAATTTTTTCTGAAACCCTTTCTGGAATTAAGCCATAAAGTTAGTAATTATGAATGCCGAGATTTACAACACCGGTATGCCCTGGTTTTATATTTCACGAAAAGCGGTTTAGAACTCTTTCCGTGAAACATAAATCCAGGCAATACCGGGGTTGTAAATTTCGGCATTTGCTAATTAGTAACTTTGTGGCTTTGATCCACAAAGGGATCTAAGCAAATTAAGTTTCAGATGAATTCTGTGAATTTCTACCAGTTATAATTACCCTGAGAAAAATATGAGTCACTCCTACGTCCACCTAGTGGCAAAATTTGAAGAAACGGGATAAGTAGCAATCAAGAAAAAGAACTGTTGAAAAAGCAGTGAACGAAACAGCTCAACTTTAAGTATTGGGTCATTTTGCAATGATTCCGGCATTGTCTCTTCGTCAAGTGGTCACCACAACTAGAGTATCGCATGAATCTGTGCGTAAGATCCTAAAATTGAATACATTTCATCCGTATAAACTGCAGATTCTCCACGAATTATGGGAATATGACTCAGATAGACAAATACAATTTTGTGAAGAAACTCTGTTGGAAAGAATTCAATCTACACCGCAATTATTAAAAAATATTTGCATCAGTGATGAGTGTATATTAAAATCTACACTCACCCTTTTGAGATAAATCTTACCGGCATAGTTAATAAACAAAATTGCCCGTGCTGGAGCGACGAAAATTCACAAATTTTTGCGGAAGGTCACACGGCCTCAAAAAAATAATATGTTGGGCGGGCATATTAGGGCTGATAGTATTATCGGACCATTATTTATTGACGAAAATCTAAATGAAAACAATTACCGTATTTTACGCACCTTAATTTTTAAGCAATTTAAAAAAAAGTGCGTCTTATAGTCCATAAAATACGGTACTTAGAGATGTTGGACACCATAATTGAACCTCTTATTATTCAAGAATTAAAAACCCAAAAAATATTAACGATTTAAACGAAATAAATGGAGAAAATGATGGAGAAATCTTTAGTACTATTATTTTCACGAATTATATTATTCACAATTTCATTGTTCTACTATCTATTGAATCTGAAAAGTGCAAAGCACAAAATGGATTACGAAAACTATGAAAAACTTATGTTGGAATTTTTTCACAAAGTAGTAATATTTTTACAACTTTGGTGAAGAAATTCCAACATATTACATGCGAAACTTGGTTCAATTGCTAACAGGACACTTGAATCTTAGATTAAAAGGGAATACCATTAGTTGTACGTCGTTTAATATATCAAATCGAAAAGGAGAATTTATCATCAAAATAATTGAAGCCGTGATTGAAAATTCTTAATTATACTTATTTTTTCTGCTTAATGTTGCTAATTAAACTGCACTAATAAAGAAGTTTCTGCTGGTCTGTTAATTTACGTGTTAACGTTATACTTACGTAATAATAGCTTCTTTAAAGCACATTAAAGCACTGAAGTGTGAAGTGTCAAATCCTTTCGATTGTCGCCTATCGGTCATATTAATTGGGCGACCGCTGATTACCACGTTGCATATTCTGCCTGACATCCCTCGGTTGATTTTGGCAGCGGTAATTTTGGTAACAGCCGTCCGTGATTGAATAATCGATAATGATGTCGTGTCGGGAACTATATGTTTAATCCGGCATTTACTGGTTCGTAATAAATAGATTTAAAGGCTTACCATAAGATTATCATAGTTGGTATAAATATTAAGAGTAAAATAATGCGAAATTATAAATTAATTTAAAACATTTATATTGACGATCAAGGAACAAAATCAAAGTAACTTCAGAGGTAATGTACAATAATGTTAGCACATTAGTATGTAAGAATAGAAATGATAACCAGAATTATATACTGGTTATAATTAACACATCTGAATAATTACTAATTGGAATAAAATACTGAGATAATTTTAATTTTATCTAGAATCCCCTCATGTAGTCTCTGTCTTTGGCCTGTCTATCGAAATCCTGCCCCCCAAGAAATTCTTCCTCTATTTCATCACTTGGACACAGTTCTGGGCAACCGGTGTCGTTTTTACTTTTTGGTACTTTGTACGGGTCGAAAAGTATTGTGCAATTCCAGTTACACAGGTTGCTTCTAAAAAATAAAAACGGCATATCTATAGACTCATATCTATAGATTACAGCACAAGTAAAACTAGCACAAGATAGCACTTAAAGCGCAATGCTTTATGTACATTACCATTCTTTAGAAGAAACAGAGTGTGTCCTAAAATGATTCTTGAAGGAACCATAGGGCTGCAAAGGTCGGGTTCAAAGGATGCTTTTTAATTAATAACTGAGCAAGCCTTGGAAACTTTTTATTCAAATTTTGTAAATTTATTATTTATAAAAGGACCTTTTATTATAAGATAATTTTATACACAGAAATAGGGGGTGCGCCTATGATTTGTACCTTTTTACCTTAATGTATGTTAAACGTTAATGTAGGTCAAATGTAACACTAGAATTAGTTGCGTATACAGGATAGACGAATCTTCTATTCGAATCGCTAAGTCGTTGATATCAGGTACCAGTATCTTTTACACGAAGTACTTCAAGTATGTACAGGCTGAAGCGTTGTTGGGTTCCGTGTGGGTTGTCTGAGGCCCACATGTGCGCGTTCAACACCCCTTCACGTGAAAAGGTTGCTTCATCACTGAACATAACAGAACTGGAAAATTGCGGGTCGGTCGCACTTTGGTGAAGAAACCACTGTGCAAACGCGACACGTTATGAACTCTCTGAAGATTAAAGGGATGTAAGGCTTCGCCCTGCAGTTGATCGACACGTTTTGGTGGCAGCGGAACCAGTGCCGACCTTGAAAACTCACGTACAGCGCCACCTATCGATTTCCGCCCATGCTTTCCTATGTAATTATGGTTCCTAACGATGTTCTCTACCTACCCTCCAAGTTTGTACACGAAGTTCTGGGACAGCCCTGTATAATCGAGGGCTGAATAACCCCGATGTGGCAAAACCGCTTCCTAGGACGCTTTCTGGATCAACTCAATCGATGTGGGACAATGTTTTACTCTGGCTGCTACCGTCGCCCACGACCCTATATCTTTTATTTTCTTCCTAGAGTTCTCCACATCTGCTCTTCCCTTGCCCTTATCCTTGATTTTCCCTTCGTCGCCAATTTGCAATCCCCATGTTTGTATTTCTTATCAAGAATGTTTTTCTCCAGCTCTCCAAATATGTTCCAACCATTTTATTGACATGTCGCACCATTTCATCTGTATTTAATTATGTTTCTACTTATTCATTTGCTTTTGATCTATAGTTGTTGTCATTGTTTTTTTTGGACTCAAGTGCTATCCGTAATGCTCTTCTCTTCACGCTCTTAAGTTGTTTTTGTCTTGATCATTGTTGCGATCTCAACAAGCTGCTTAAGAGTGAGATGGTTGTATTGCTGCCAGAAAACTGGTATTGCCAGAAGTGGATACATCATAGCATGATCTAAGGGCGAGCAATTATTTAACAGTTGTGCATGTTATGCATTAAATTGAATGTTGCATATCCTCTTATTGACAATTGCATTTGTGTGTTACAAGTTTGATAACGAGAATCAAATTGACGTCATGATTTGCATAAATTGCAATATCATAACATTTTACAAATTTGTCAAATTGTAAAAGTTGGCATATTTAACAGTTGAATGGAACATGTTTTACAATGTAATAATGGGTCGAATTCCCGCTTAATATCGCAAATAATTTTAGACATGTAAAATGAGATTACTGTAAAACGCGTTATTGTAAAATATTTATAGCTTGGTTTATAACTCGTTCAACAATTGAACACTTGAGAGCGAAGGTTAAGTAATTTGATAATTTTTTTCATTATAAATAAAAAATTCTCCCGTTTTCAAGTGATTATTGCTTTAGCTTTCAGTAGCCTCATTCTTTGGCGTAATTTAGTAAACAAATTGTTGGTCACCCCCAAGTTGTTATTGTTTGGAGGTCCAATCAGGGATATTGTTTAGTTATCTATTACGGTTACTCTGTTTAGCATTTGTTTTACCATATAATTTTTTGACGGAAACATTTGAAAGGATAGCCGGTTGTTAGGGTTTTACACGAAACTGGGCTCTTGTCCTCATAACAGAGCAACATCTCTTTTTTTTTAAATTGAATATTTTATTATTGATGTCTTATAAAAAGAGTAGTAAAAACTTATATCGTGGTACAATAAAGACGAGGTAAGTAATTGCGCGGTGTTGTTCAGTTGTTTTAAGTGGAATTGGGGGCTGTAACTGACGTCACACGCTGTTAGTAGGATTTCTTTGTTCTAATTATCAAAAGTGTCTGAAAGTTTCAAAATCGTGAATCAAATCTAAATCGAATGATACATTAAACACAAAACATCATTTTTCATAACGGTTTTTGTTAGTTCAGTGCTTGTTTTGAATTTAAATTAACATTTTTAGTTCACATGTTACGAAGTTGTAAACTACTGTCCGATAAGTCTTCTATCGACTATGGGAAAACTTTTGGAAAAAATTATTCATAAGCGCATGTCTAACAAACTTAATGTCATACCAAGAATACAATATGGTTAAATCGGGTCATTCCACAGTTCATCAGCTAACGAGAGGTACTGAAATTATCGAATATGGTTGTGAAGCCAAAAAATATACAACAGCAACCTTCCTCTATCTATCCAAGGCATTCGATTCTGTATGGATTGATGGACTTAGATTTAAACTGTTGAAAGCAGAATTGCCTCCATACTTAACATCTTTAATATTCTCTTTCCTAGAAGAAAGAACCTTCGAAGTTCGAATTTAATGGTCACAAATCCATTATAATCAAAGATATCAAGACAGGTGTTCGTCAAGGAAATATCTCCAACGTTATTTAATATTGGCCTCTATGATATTCCCTACAACGAAAATGACAAAAAAAGCATTGTTTGCTGATGATATGGTAATACTAACCCAGAGCGATGTATTAGAAACTGCAATTAATCACCTTCCGAAATCAAGTCAGTTGTCAACGAGGTAAGCAACACTAAGCCCGTACTGGCTTAGTGCTTCAACCTTATTCCCAGTAAATGCGAAACGAAGATTTTTACTCTTCGCCAATACGTAATCTGGTATGTATTCGCATCAATGACCACCCGATCTCATGAAACCCCCGCGATGGGGCAGTTAAATATTTAGGCAAAACCTATACCTTGATCAGTGTCTGACTTGGAAATTCCATATAAACAAGAAACTAAACCAAGCCTACTGCCGATTGCAGGAGTTGTATCCCATCATCAACTGCAAAAGGTAATTACGGTACTACTTAAATATAATTTTGTAATCGCTAAAATGAATTTATACAGGGTGTCTATCGCAGACCGCCCATTAGGAATATATGGGGAACGGATAAAGCTAGAAAGTTGATCACCCCAATTTATTTATTTTTTACATTTAATTTTCAATTTTAATTCAATTTTAATACTTAATTTACATTTAATTTTCAACAACTTTCGTAATGCGTTGGCCAGCTCTAACTTTAATTGTTTCCGAGATATTGATTTTTTTTGCGAAAATTATGCAACCTTAGCAACATTTTGAAAAATCATATTTTCATAATTAAACTTATGCGATAATATTCATACTTCAATAGCCATTAATTGAGACATTGAACTTTTCAGAAATACACCCGGCGGGACATTCTTACGCATGTTCTTTACAAAATTGAATTTTGAAATAAGAAACCTTTAAATGACAAAAAGTGATTCTTTTTAAATTGCACCTACCAAATATTTTTATCTCATCGAATATAGAATTAAAACCCTCGTTAAACGGTATTGGGTTTCCCACTACCTAAAATGTATCGTTTTCCGATTATTGAAGGCATTTCGAGCTCTTACTGTAAAAGCGATCGTTTGAGAATACATTCATTTGTTGCAAATTGAGTTGCCTATCAACTAGTTATCCATTTTAGACGTTTATGTAACTTAGGTTGGTTGATATATAGGGTGAAAAATTAATGCAGATATCATTTGGAAATAGAGTAATTTCCCATATTTTTAGTTCTTTGCAATGTTGACAAGTTCTTACTGTGTTCTAAAACGGTAACTAATAATTACTCCAATGTTGATATTATAAATTTATTTATTATTCATGGTTAATGCCAACAATTAATAAGTAGAACGTGGAGGACATTTAGCGAAGAATATGCGAATTTGCCCCCGCTTAATACAACAAAATTCAGAAGGTTACAATCCAATTTTATAAGTCGTGGGAAAGCAACTGAAGCAATACAAAGGGCTAATCCAGTCACGAATAACGAGAACACTGTCACTATGGTTTTAGCTTACTTTCATGCTAATCCAAACACCTCACTTCATGTCGTCGTAGCTGATTTGGACGTATCTCGTTGCTCAACGCAGAAGATTTGAAGGAAAAACGGATTTCATACTTATAAATTTTCCCCAACTGCAGCGATGCATCCACAAATAATTCGCAGGGCAAACAATCGTGTTGGCATCAATTAGCTGGATCCCTGGCGCACTGCTCACGCGACTCATGAATTGGATAAATGACTTCGAAGACAGATGGTTTCGAAGATAGGGTCCATGGAACTGGCCTGCAAGATCGCCAGACCTTACTCCGATCGAGTTTTATCCATTGTATCACATCAGAAGCAATGTGTATTTTACCCCGGTGAACTGCCAAGAAGAATTGAAAAATCGAGTTCGAGGAGCTTTTGATGCGTTAGGTCCGATTCAAATTCGAAAAGCAAGTGTCAATGGAGTCCAATCAAGAATTCTGATTTGTTTAGAAAGAAATGGAGAACGATTTCTTTACATTTTTTAGTAATTTATGTTTAGATTACCATAAAAATAAGCTAAAACCATAACAACTCAACATGTGAAATATCTTGATAACTCGATTTCCAAATGGTACATGCATTAATTTTTCACCTTAAATATAAGATCAACCAACCTAAGTTACATAAACTGACTCTTCCTGTTCAACTTTAACTGTTGTAAGTTCATCGACAAAGAGAAGTAGTATTTAACGTTTTCCTATCATTAGACACAAACGATTTATACACAACAATAATCCAGCCTCCTGCTTAGCAACACTCCACTAATTATTAACATCAGACAAAGACTTACCTCTCGGAATTATGCTAATGCTATCAGGATACAATACAATGAACAATCTGAATGAAGAATTGAGAATCTGGACAATAGCAACGAGCAACCAGGTCATTAATGTATATTAAAAATAATATAGGGCCCAGCCTGTACCTGTGGTACACCATTGGTAACAATTACAGGTGAAGAAATTGAATTTTCCACCCGTGTAAGATATTGAATGATTATATCGAGTACGCCCGGTTGCACAAAATGCCCGGTCAAATGCCCGGTTGCACAAAACATTTCTGAAAAGTTAATCGGAGATTAATGGACCGTTAGCCAATCAGATTGAAGAATTCAAATTTTCAAAGTTGAATTCTCTGATCTGATTGGTTAACAAATCTGTCAACATGACAGCTGTGCTTTGTGCAACCGGGCGTAATAAAGGTTCTACACTCTGAGTGGTAATGATCTGTAATGTCTAAGTTTATAATTTATCTCCGTGTATATTAAAGGACACAGCCGAATGTTTTTGTAAGGTTACAAAAAATACTGCCTGTCATCTTCCCTCTCTACACTTCTTTGAAAGTGCTGTTCTAAATCCAAATTGACCGTCAATGAATAAGTTATTTTGTTCGAAGTGGTCGATCATATGTGATGATCGTGAAGTGACAGCATGATTAATATGTTGATCGTTCTGCCACTTCTATGCCACGTGTTAGCTGTTTGCAAAATCAATTCACAAGATGTTTATAGTTTTTGTTCTGTTCATTAAATTTTTGTTTTTTCTAAACGAGAAAATATATTTGTGCGCCTTGTACCTGCTAACAATGTACCAAAGGAGGAAATATTCTTTTGCTAATCCGAACAAATATGTCGAGCTAGTTTTGTTAACACGAGAGCATTTATAGTTACTTTAGTAACTATTGTAATCGACCGCTGTAACCTGCTTGAAATCTACTATATGTCTCAACAAATATCAGTTTAGGGCAGTCTGTGCACAACAAAATTTTGATAAACATGTGGCGTAACTAAATTTAGACGTCAAAGAACCTTTTTATTGCTACTTTATTATTAATGTCAAAATTATGAGAGTTACAATAACGTTGATATCACAAAGTAGGCATAAACAACGAAACAAATTTTCTTCAGTTTTTTTTGCATGGTCTATTCTAAACGGATTTTTTTCGAAACATACCGTATTATATTATATATATATATACTTCATCTATTTACTTACGCTGGGCCATAGTTGCAGACCATCAATGTCTTGTAAGGGAAATTGGGTCGAGTATTGCTGCTAAAATCATCGAAGTAACTGCATGCTCCGCATCCGACGAACGACGTGTTTGCCCACACTATCTACAGGAAACAGAGAAAAACCCTCAATATACGCGAGAAATAGAGCACCAATGTTTTTCTAAATTCAAATAAATGGAAAACCATAATTTTGTGTATACAGTCCGTGCGAGGGCGCTTTAACTGGGCACCAGTGTATGTAACGTAACAACTTCGTTTCCACGCTGACTCAATTAACCTCTTAGCAATTAGCGCACAAAGCAAAACATAGAGCGAGCAGTGTGTTTACTCCACCAGCTGCAACAACTGCTGTACCGAGCTCGCGTTGGCGTTGTGGGACGGAAGGGCTGACAATTAAACAAACGCATTTCGCGGCATAAGACGTACTCGGGGTGGAGTATGTACTCAGTGGTGTGGCCACCCCACAATGGGTTGAAAAAGAAATAACACATTAGAGAGTAATCACTTAAAAAGTTAGCACTCCAACGGGTGCGGTAAAATAACATTTTCAATAACAAAATCCGATGTTAGTGTTTCCGTTAGTTAGTTTCCGATGTTAATCAATTTTTAAGTATTTTTTGAGTAGTTTTATACTTTATACTGATGAAACCACCTTTACGTGGAATGGATCTATAAATTTATACAATACACATCCTTGGGACATCGAAAATCCTCATGCTGTCTGGGGAAGTAATTTTGGCCATCGATTTTCTATTAATATTTGCACGATAATTACGGGAAAACTATTGAATTGGACCATACGAATTTGCAAATTCATAGAATACCGTTAATTATTTACACTTTTTAAAAATTATTTTTCCGGGTTTATTGGACGATGTAGCTATAAATGTTAGCCTAGATCTGTGGTGTATGCACAATGGGCCACACTTTTAGAGCTATGTTGATAGGAAGATAACTCTAGAAAAAAATAACTCAAGAAATAAGATATTGTATAGCTACATTACTGACGATGGGTTTTAGTTGGCACAGAAACGTAGCAAATAAAACAATAAGCAGTCTCGAGAAAGTGTGAAACTTTTCATTTTATACCCACGATGTATAAAATGAAAAGTTTTGAAGTATAATTCGTAAGATCATTAGTGCGGGAACTAAGACAGATGAAGAGAGTGGTAGTTAAACTTTGCATATTTCGTATATTACCACAGAATAAGATAAACATTTACAAATTTACGTTATACGTCCTTAGAGCTCATTTAAAAATAGAAAATCAAAAAAAAAATGCAAATGAAAACAAAAAGCATCTACATATCATAATTTGGTGTTGATGGTAAATTTTGCTGTAAAGGTTAGTACACACTTGTATACAAAGTCGAGCGATTGTCTATACACATGTATAGGAACTGTCAATAGAC
>JAWQRJ010004085.1:0-11376 GCA_033557515.1 Diorygopyx duplodentatus
TTCAATGATTAGTCAAATGGCAATCCTTTAGTAGGTGAATGACAGCACCCCCAGTCTTCCACGACTCTCATTTTACCGAGTGCATCGTTTTGAAAATGACAATGCTTCACGTGGTCACCCTGTATATTAGCAAAAAATAAAACAAAAATTGTATTTTTGTGTTATTTAAGATTGATATCTAGATACCTCCACAAAAATGAAATAAATTCAGTTTAAACATACTTATGTTTACTGTTAAAATTAATAATAAATTATATATATGTAAACTAGATAAGCATATTGTTAGGTTGTTTATAAAAATTGAATAACTATAATCCTTTTAGTCACATTTCGTTCTTTTCTTCTAAAATAATCAACTATCAAGTGATCATTTTGATTTTTATTTACCTCTTTGTTAACTATTTTAACAATGCTTAATTTCTATTATTATTAATTTTTATTATCGTGTTTTTGTATATTGAGTTCCTGCATTTTCATCACTTTATATTCGCATCACATCGGTACAAACTAATTTTTGAAATCACATGCCAATGAATGAATTGTTTTTTTACGCGAAAAGGGCGGATTCCTATCTTTTAAACTGCCCTTTTATGTGTAGTACGAAGGATTGTAATAAAGTTAAGTAGCGTATTTGAGACTATAAAATACAATAATCTTGCAAAAATCTGGGAACAATCTAAAATGTCAAAGCATAGACATCTGAGAATAGTAAATCTTCCATTAATTAGGAATGATTCTAATTACTTAATGCATTTAACCTCCGCACCACCACGACGTACATACTCTGCGTAAGTCATGAAAATCACTTAATACCAGTTAATTATTTTGATATTCAATCACTTTATTCTACACATGATGCGAGTAAATACAAGTTTTTGCTTACTGTGCGGTATAGTTACAAATATGGCCAAATATTTACGGTGTAACCTAAAAATATTACGCACTTTGGCAAGACAAACATAGCCACTGTTATCATCTTGTGATTTTAAACTTTAAAATTCACTATCTTCAACGAATGACATTAATTAAAACACACACAAAATACAGCAAAACAGTTTACGCAAGTCGAAAACAGCAGCTACATTTCTATTTCTGTCATGACCCATACATTTCAAAAAATATTCTTGATTGTCCCGGATTTCGTAAGTGCAAGTATAATGGATAGCAAATAACTTCAAAATTTTCCAAGCTTAAACTAAAAAAAAATCACAAAACATTATTTACCATTCGTCAATATCAGGTCATATTTGTGCCATAAACATGCTGATAAAGTCTCAATAACCGTTTAGAACATCTGTTCAAAAAAAAACTCCCTAGCGGCTGACCCTTATATTTTAACAATGCTGAAAGTAACTACAAAACGCACACCACCCTTTTATAAGAGCTGAACCCCTTTTGTTTGGACGGGGGCAGCCGTTATTTTCTAACAGAAATCAAACGAAATGCACATAGGGTGCACCCTAATAACACGTGTGTTGCAGCTAATATAACACTGCATCGCAAACGTTGAATAATAGTACTTCAAGTAACAATTGCAGTTTCAAGATAATTCTTTGAGATATTTCAAGAAAGTTCTTTATTAATTTGTCAAGTGGGAAATTCTAAATTTGACATATTTTCTCAATACAATAATTTTGTGGAAAATGTATTCAAGTCCCTACAATCTGTGTAAAAAGAACGTGAACAAAACTAAAAAAGTAACTACCGTTGCCAAGTAGTTATAAAAAACAATTAATATATAACAACTTACATATTGAAAAATAATATTTCTACCAAAAATGTAGCTCTCCAAAACATTATATTGAACGAATTGATTATATTGAATGAACATTGTCCTAAAATAATGTAGAAGAACAATATAACTCTACAGTCTACATGGTAACAACCCTGGTAAAATTGCGGCCAATCGAGGTACTTTACATCTAGGGACTTTAATGGATCCATAGGTTAACCTCAATGTTCAACTCCCGTCACGTTGAGAGACTGTTGCGAACACATGATACCCTGTCTTCGATAGTAGATAAAATGATTTTTACTGAAAGTCGAGACATATCTCAATCAATACCTGGTTTCGAGATCAGAAAATACATATATACATTATTATGATTAACGCGTTTAATAGTATAAGATTAATAAGATATCGCTTTTTAATACACTTTAAGCTCCCCACAATAAGTAATGAATTAGAATGATTTCTTAATCGTCACGTTTTCTATTTATTTGATGAGTCACCCCTCTCACATGACTGTACAACCTGTTCAAATTAGCATACCTACTTTTCAAACCCAAACCATCCGTATGCACCCATTTCATTTGAATGTGAACGCTAGAGGCTGTCGTTCAAAGCGCATTTACATCCTGTGAGAGGGCTTTGACGTTGGTGAATCAGTTTATTAAACCAGTACTTGCGGAATATAAATTGCTCTCACTTTGCCTGCCAATCTCTGCTGAAAAAGCCAGTCGCCGTTAGATGACTTTTGTGAACCGAGATCCTCTATAATTGGATATAATTAACTGTATTTTGTTTCCAACGGCAAAGTGTTACTCCTAGAAAATTATAATCAATCAATAGGCCATTACCTGATTGCGCCGAGAGTGTACAGTTACAAGGTGACAAAACGGCCGCAATGAACGATGTTTGGACACCGAGAGAGAAATATTTACACGTCGTATGGGGCCGCTCAAACAATATTTGTCTTGATTTTTTTACGTCACCGCGGCAAAAGTACTGGTTTCACCGGGACGAGAAAGTTGCAGAAACCTCACTCAACAGCGATAATTAGTCTCACACCATCACGAAAATGGCCAAACAAACTCGGACCAAGTGCATAAGCGGCTCGTTTAGCAAATGGCCTCCCACAAGCACAAGAGGTTTTTATTGATTAAGACATTAACTGAATTAATTAAACGAATGAGTCAATCAGGAAAACAACTAAGGTTGCCATCACGATTTAAACGCAAATGAAAAGCGTCCAAGGATTACTCAGAAGGTAGACATTTCGAAACGGGAAGAGAAACGTTCTTGGGCAATAATGCAGGTTTAATTCTTCATTCCAATCTTTTATCGTTACAATCGCTCAAAACAATCACATTTGCTAAATATAGAAAACGTGATTATTAATAACGAAAAAAAAAAGAAAAAAATTTACAAGGTTGATATAACCGCAAACACATATATGCATTTAGGTGAAAGGCATGTACGGAGAAAATAGTTAAGACACTGAATCATCGCGCAAATCTAGTATGAACAATAAAACAATCGCACAATAATTTTGATAATTACTAAAATCAATATAATATGTACATATTTTACGCCGTTTATTGGTGCTACCAGTTCAACTTCATTAGTTCATTTCAGTATCTAAAGGTGGTAATATTATTGTTTATGTAGGAATATATGAAGCAGTTGCACAAATTTTACTGTCAGGTTAATTAGTCCACCATAGTACATCAATATTTTAATCACATTTTCAATATTAAAATATTGTTCCCGCTAGATAGTATCATTGTCTTTAAATATTAGTCTGCCAGAGTAACTGTAAGTCATGATTTGTGTAATAAAATACAGGGTGTTCCATTTAAAAATCTGAAGTTGCATATTGTCTAGAAGACGTGGGACGCTCTGTATATATGAAAATAAAAGAGAGATGAACTGAAACCATGCAACTTCTTCTATTTGAAACTTTTTGCCTAAAATGAAATCTCACCAAAACTTCGAACTAAATGCAATACTTTATACCTCTTAATACAGGGTTAGCCTAAACGATTCATCGGGTTTCAAAAGACTGTTTACTTGCAAGTATACGGCGTACGAAGACGGGTGATACATGAAAAGATACCTACACTCACCAAGTTTCTGACACATGCTACAAATCTTCAATGTGTGCACCCTAAGTCACCCGGCACACATTCCAAGGGTAATCCATTTTCGTCCATATGTTCAATAGCATGTTTTGCCAATGTCCGTCACAGCAGCAATGATGCGTTCCTGCAATGCTTGCAGCGTTATTGGCATTGATGGTATATTAACTTTGTCCTTCACATAACAACGTAGGTCGTATAACTCTCAATACACAGTGTTTTGAAACCCGATGAGTCATTTAGGCTAACCCTGTACCTTTAGGCCCTTTAGGGTAAGGGAAAGTAAAAATGCAGCTATGTTATATAGAGGCTGAAGAAATGAAGTTTTCATCGACTCAATGGTGCGATGGCAACTTCAATAAGACAATTTTAAGCTCAAACGTTCAAATAAAGTTGTGCCCTGCAATGTTCCCTAAAGCAGTATGTAAGCTCGCATAGTGTAGTACATAGAAAAAAAAATTTCTCACTTTGCATTAAAATCCAACAACATGAGCAATTTTTACAAATGAATGAATGAAAGTTTGAAGAGAATGTCGAGCAAATTTAAATAGCTTATGGCGTCCTTTTAACTCCTTTTAAGTTGTTAAAGTACTTTTATACTTAAGTTACTAAGCTGCATGAGTAACATTTTCGAAAAGTCATTATCCCACATATGGTACTTAGTACATTATTACCAATTGTGTTAGGAAACAAGTGCTATTGTCAAACAAAGTAGAATTTACAATAGTACTTAAATCACGTCAGCAGTTGCGACATTTCAAACGATTTTCGATGTCCTTCGCAATTCTGTACGCAACTACTACTACCTACTCTAATTATATCAAAATGTAAATCATTATTGTTTTAAAGTGGGGTTTCGCGATTGATGAGATAGATTACTTTTTTCTGTTCTAACCTTTTTTTTACATTGAAGTGGATATGGCAATGCTTCAGTTGTTTGACATTGTCTATAAAAGAGTCCATTGGAAACAAAAACCATATTTTATGTTCTGCGAAATCAGGTCACCTTAATATATTTTTTAAATTTGTATAGTATCACAGATTTCAATAGCACCATAAAGTTTAATGTAACCATTCCACATTTTTTATCTACCGTTTTGCGACTGTGAAACTACTTGTGGAACCAATTCTTAGAAAATAGTAATTAACTAGAAAATAAATTGTATAATAAATACTCCATAATATTAAAAAGTAATACTTATTTTCGTTTTGCAAAGAACGCGCTAAATGTAACAAAAATTGGGACTTAATAAGTAAAGTTAAGTTTTTAAAGATTAGTTTTATGAAAAGTTTTGAGGACGCAAGATAGAAAACTGTCACCAATGTTATCCGATAAACGAAGATAAACAGTATTACAGCGCAATCTAATATCAAATAGAAGAATCAGTGGCCTTGTTTACTGTAATAAACCTAAAAACTTTCAATGCGGGACACATTGTCCGATGTGGGACACTATGGGGGACAGTTTTTAAGTGGGACAAACAATTCAAATGTGGGACATTCCCACCTAATGTGGGACATCTGGTCACTTTACCTAAACCTAACGTTTTTTTTTTAATATTTGGAATTTTGTGGACATCGTTATTACCTGATGTTAATAATTTAAAAACAGAACATTTATTATTCTCTTTTACATCAAGTTCACCCTAATGTATACTAATTGATTACGTCAAACTGGCGAAAAAATTTCTAAAGTATACAGGTGTCCAAAAATTAAGTCTAAATAACGACGAGTTTAAAACGGCAATAACTTGTTTAATTTAAATGGAACGTCCTATATTTTATGCTAAGAATAGATGTAAAATTTAATTGTCTATCGAATACTATTATGCTTCCCTATACCTAACTCTGCACGTTTTGATGGAAAACGCACATTTTTCAGAATGCCAACTGATTTTAACAAATATAATATTTTTCAGGTCACCTATGTCATTTTGACAAGTCAGAATTGCTAGTTACAAACCCCAGGTGATTAACAATATTTTAAATATTACGTTGGTACTAGTTTAAACTGTGAATACAATAATAATAAATGGTGGAAATACATTATAATAAATGTTCAAAATGACGACCGTCCGATTCTAAACAGAACCGTATCCTTTTTTTAAAACTCTCAGTAACATTTGTTAGCACTTCTTGGTTTATGCTCTGGAAGGCTTCTCTAATGTGCTCCTTCATATTATCTGGTGTTGTTGGGGGTGTGTCATAAACGATTCCCTTTAGGCATCCCCATAAAAAGAAATCCGGAGGAATTAATTCAGATTGACACAATTTTTGGCAATTGGTCTCTCCGGCTGTCTGTGTGTACGTCAGTATGTTATTAACACCTCTTCTATTTCTCCTCATTTTAGGGGAAAAAACAAATAAAAGTTTCATGGTTTCAGTTGTAACACCCTGCATATTATCGCATTTTTGAATTCGTTATTGAAGCTATGGTCGATTTTATTAAACATATATTTGGCCAAAGTCGCACCGTTTAGGTGATATTGAACATTATTTGCAAAAAAAATGACATTTACTCAATATAGAAGGTAGTGCGAGTCTTAGCCTTCTTACAATTCATTTACAACAACATAAGAGAAAGTCTTGTTGCACACCAGATGTTTTAAAAGTGTTACTACAAGTCTCTTACAACATTATTTCAATATATACAGGGCGACCCATTTCTTCTAAACATAGGTAGTGTATAGAAGAAATGGGACACCTGTTTCTTCAGCTTTTCAAATGGGACACCTGTTTCTTCAGCTTTTCAAATGGGACACCCTGCATTTAATGTATTTTTGACTTCCCTATCTAATTTGTGGTCGATTTTATTAAACATATATTTGCCCAATGTCGCACCGTTTAGGAGCACAACTAGGTAAGAGAAAGTCGTGTGAGTGTTTCACACGTGATATTTTAAAATTGTAGTAAAGTTTATGACACGGCATAATCTAGCTTCTCTGAAAAAGAGAGACTTGTCGGGTCAAGTTATGTTTCTCTGACAACTCTGAGAAAATACCACCAACTCAAGTTACCAACTTACATTAATATAAAGAGATTCTTATTATTAGTTTCTACGTTAGTTTCTTCGTTCAATGTTAACTTGTTGATAATAAAAGATAATCTCTACAGGCGTATATGGGTTATCACACGAACAATGGCTTTAGAAATTTAAAAGTGAAAATAGGAAGTGAGAATTGTCTTTAGGGCGATTATTTCAGTAAAATAAATAGGGAAATTGGTTTACGGCCAATGGGAACGACACCTTTGTTTGGCCGTCGTCGTTATTGCGTAAGAAAGTTGTTAGCACAACGAGATTGCTTATAAAATATTCAAACAACTGTACGACAACCTTTTGTCATTACAGCGTACATATTCCGTTCAATTACCACATACACTTTAAAAGTGTGTTATTGTTCCACGTTTCAAGAAAACAAGGTTAATTGATAAGGCAAGGTCTTGATTGTGATATTGACAAACATTTCGTGCGTGAGCTAAACACTTATTATAACCCTGAATGCAAAAAGGAAGTAGCAACACATCTTTTTTTTTAAATAAAAAATGTCTCATAAAATTTGATCCCAACTTATACGGCATTGGAACTTTACTGAAGAGATAGCTACGCGTTTCTGGTCGATAAGTGCTGTGTGACATATAAATTCCAATATTTGGTAAGTGACGAAGTGCCAAAAAAGTGGCACGACAATCTACGAACGGCGGACTTGTATATAAACGACCTTCTAAAATTAGCATGTTTGCTTTCTTGTATTTACATACACCAATTTCAGCCGAACAAAATATTGGCACAACGGCAGTTGGCAGGACAGATAACATCGTGATTGATTCGTGCAGAAAGTTGGATATTATCTGAGCATAGAAAATTATTGCTTTAAACAAAGTAGTATGTTAAACTTTTAAAATGTAAAGCATCGAAAACTTGTACTAATTGGAACCAGGTCTCGTCCGGATTTTCAAATATAGGTAAAAAGCTTTTTTGGTATAAAGTGAAACTAGGTTGATGTAAAACATTGTTACATATAAACATTAGCAATTCTTGAATATTCATGATTGTTAATTCCCAACGCGGAAAATCTACATGCATCATAAGCGTTTTTTTGCGTTCTAGAATATTAAGTATATGCCAAAAATAACAGAATTTTTGGAGGATAAATTGTAGCATATTTTGGCAACAGTTCTAAGATAATTATTGAAGGTGCCTATAAATATAATTTTAATTTATAATATAATCTGCATCGGTATTGTCAACATTCGCCCACCTTCTTGAAAAATTAATGGATGGTAATGTTTTTGAAATTTGAAAAAAACGACATTATTTATGGATGGTACCCCTAATACTTATGTAGTAGTAGTAGTAGTAGTTAATTTATGTCCTAAGGGTATAGTTTAATCAAAAATAACAATAAGGTCGTGTGCAAACTAACTATAAATAAACTAACAATTCAAAGTTATAGAACACATTATTGAGAAATATCACAATAAATGTTGAAACTGTTGCCCATTTACTTCTTGGCATTCGCTAATGCCAATAGTAGTCAGTTAATAAAAGCCTCTAAGGTATGCTGCAGGTGTTCTGCAGAAATGTTGAGTGTAACATTCCTACTTTTAGCTTCCAGATCAAATAGTGTTGATGGTCTGTTTGCATACACAACACTTGTTAAATATCCCCAGAAAAAAAAACCATTGGTGCCATGTCTGGAGATCGAGGAGGCCATTCAATCTCGATCAATCGACCAATCCATTGTTCTGGAAAAATTCTGTTCAAATACCCTCGAACTTGCAGACCAAAGTGTGCTGGGGCACCATCCTGTTGGAACCACACGAGTGGTTGCACAGTGTGGATCCACAGAGTGGATGAATAGTATTGATTTGTTGGATTCGGCTTAATGATTTTTCTTGATGGTACAATTTGATTTTGTAATAGCTCCAAACAGCCTGTAGCCTGCAGACATTAATGTTCCATGTATAAAAAGCGGGCCAATGACGTTACCATCTAATATTCCGCACCAAACATTGAGCTTTTGCGGATACTGCTTGTAAACCGCTAAATTTACATGCGGATTGTCTGAAATGCCAATATCTGAAATTATGCCTGTTTACACAAAACCATTTAGCACAAAAAACTAACGCTTCTATTGTTTTTCGGAAGACGCTTCTCCGAAAAACAATATTTTTGATAAAATTTCATGATGATCCGCATCAAGTTGTCCGACAGATGTTGGTGCTTTATCACTCACATCCTGTAAAACGTTTAATGAAGTATCATGATGTGATGCTATGTTCAGTTTTCCTGAAACGATTTTTGATATTTCTTATTTCGTTACATCGTTGGACTGTTCTTGATACTATAGACCCAGTAATTGGAGGTCTGTTGGATGCTGTCTGTATGAGTATCATTAAATACATTTCGATCAAATTCGTTTTTTAATTTAACTCGAAATGTCATTTTATTTTAAACCTTAACTAGATTGCTATGGGAACTAAACCGTATTTTACATTAAGTGAAGTGAATTACCAATTATTTCTAAAAATACTGATAATCAGATTACAAGAACCATTTCCGCTTGATTCAATTTGTTTTAGTTGGAAGTCTTTAGTCACGAAAAGCTATTTGTGTGAGGTATTATTAACAACAGCCCAACAAGAGGATATTGTTTTAG
The DNA here is from genome assembly GCA_033557515.1 of Diorygopyx duplodentatus. Classification (NCBI taxonomy): domain Eukaryota; kingdom Metazoa; phylum Arthropoda; class Insecta; order Coleoptera; family Scarabaeidae; genus Diorygopyx; species Diorygopyx duplodentatus. The sequence continues at coordinate 9,522 of JAWQRJ010004085.1, forward strand.
TGAAATTGTCGTTATTATTTAGAGTTGTTAATTTATTGTTCATAATTATTTTTCGCGTCACAAAGCGAGTTAAGAAGGAAAAAATTAATTAATTTCAATTTTATTAAGTAATTAATTTTAAAATGTTGGTTTGTCCACTTTGTTGCTTTTAAATAGAGGGCTGCTGCTGAGTAATCTGAATAAATGTATTTTTAATGCGTTATTTAATTGTATTTTAAAGTAGTTTCGAATATGATTTAATATGCAGTTAAAAGTACCCCAAAGGGGATATATTAATAATATAGGAAATATATTTACTGGTAGCAAATTTTTATACAAAAGATGGTTTAAGTTTACTTATGATTAGAAGGTTATTTTAGAGTTGTGATTAAAAAACCGGACTGAATGTATGATGTGAAAAGGTATGATGGATGATGAGAAGGCCAGAAAAAAGAAAAAAGGGAACTGGGAGAAAAAGAACAAACAAGAATTTGGACAAATTTCGAGAATATAACATTAACGAGGAGAAATTAACACAGGAGAAAAAACTTCAACGCCAAAAATATTTCTTATCAATTAATTTTCCTTTCGTCCTTATAGAGAATATCGATTGTTTATCTAATCTATCTATTGATTGTTCTGAAATATTTTAATCTTAGGAACATTTAATCTGGAAGTTAAAAGCCAATTGAAAGAACAAGAAAACAAATTATAAATAAAAGCAGAAAAAGCTGTCAGGTTCCATTAAATATAATTTGGCACATGCACTATTTATTGACACAAAACAAGGATCAGGACGAAAAGGACGACTGGCAATCGAAGGTCTAATTCAAGAAGGTCTAATAAATATAAGTAGCGCGTTCTAGAAACAGATGCAAATTGGTGGGACGGGAAAGAAAGTTATGAAAGTGTAAAACGAAATGATCGGAACATTCAGAGTTGTCAACGACTGCCCATGAACTTTAATGAAAAATAACTAACAAACGGAGACGATAGTTTTTTTTCAATTTACTTGTTTTCATTTTAGGCAGAGAAAGACAGTTCTCATTATTCTGGACAATTAACTTTGCGGAATGTACTCCATGTTTAGATCCTAAGGAATGTATTTATATACAGATTTCCCCAAAATTATTGAGAAATTTCTTTCCATAAAAAGGATAAAAATAGAGAATTGAAACACTTTTTTTAAAATTTATCGTTATAAAGATGGGCCTCTCCCTAACCTTCCGTATTATTTAATAGGGTTGGTGAAGAGTTATGTTGTCAATGTGTCATCAACGTTGATGACAAAAGATAAGCAAAGCAAAAACTTTTGTGATGTACGCTAAAAATCTGATCGTCAACATAAAGTCCCAATATGACTTTGACATGATGACATGATTAGCAGTTGAATTACGACGGTTCAATTGTTCATATTTATCACTTCTTTGTATAAAACCACAAAAAATAACATTGGTCCATTTGGTTAAAAAGGATGGCACCCATTGAGGTGATTTTTTCAAGTTTCTATTTACGCACACGAGTTAACGACTTGTGAATTGCTCCATATTTGTTAATCGAGCTCTGAAACTAGGAAAGGTGCCTCATTGTATATCACCTTAAGGTAGGTATGGTGCAATTTTCCATCGTCGCAATTATCATTTCAAAATAAACAGAATTCTAATTTTAAAAAACGTGTTAAAAAATTGTGTTATTTTTTTAATCAGTAGATTTAACCAATAAAATATTGATATCTGTGTATGCAATTATAATAAAAATGAAGTTTTCCTTGTACCCCTTAAAGAAAACGAAAATTGAATTAATTACAGATAATAACACTTCCTCCTAACCATGCTAAACAGAACAATTACAACGAAGTAAATATTTTCAAGGACTT
>JAWQRJ010004086.1:0-11375 GCA_033557515.1 Diorygopyx duplodentatus
CTTCTAACGTTTATTGACAGTGAATGGGATTTTGAAAATTCTGAAAAAAACATAAATTTAGCCAATGCACTTATATGGATTACAGCTGCTTGGAAAAAGGTATCTCCTGCTACAGTTAAGAAATGTTTTTCCACGGTCGGATTCTCTGATGTTATCCAAGGAGATATAATGTTTGAAGAATACGAAATACCCCTTGATCAACTCTTTCCTACAGTTCGTAACGAAATTGTGGATTTAGATGAATATGCTTCTGTTGATAGTCATGTGCTGATAGTCATGTGTTGAAGAATTGTGCAATAATGATGAAGAACATAACTCTGCTAATATGGATGAATGTGAAAATCAAAAATCTACTTTATCTAGTATGAGCGAAATGTGTGCAATATTACGAGACACAGAATTATTTATTGTGCAAGAACAATGGTGACATTTTTATGGATGTTTATCGAATTTTACTTACATGTGAAGCTGTAGTTCTTAAATCGAAGCTAAAAAATTTAAAGCAAACAAAAAAGCTTAACAAATTATGTTTTTCGTATGAATATTGTGTATTTATATAATATTTACTTTAATTAATAAAATAAAGAAAAGAATCTAAAAAACCAATTATGTATTTTATTTGTAAGACGAAAAACCTGCCAATTACGACCACCTTTTTTTGGTTTCCGTTATTGGCAGATTTTACTGCACTAGCGAAGTAGAAAAATTAAAACGGACAATAAACAGAATAAACACAAGACGACCACGCTCCAGGAACCTGAAGTAATATTGAATATAGGGGTTGATTATCAAAATGTATTTGTTCATTAAGCAGTTCAGTACCGTTACTTTTATGTTTTTAGATTTCCATTTGCTCAAGATGATTCATTTTTCGAGCTTTCCCTATTTCGTGTAAATTTTTTATATTATTGTGATTGATTTTGTGAGCAGTTTGTATAAAATGTTTAAACAATGTGGAACTTATTTTCGAATTGTATTCTTTTATTCGCACATGAAGTTTTCGTCCTGCCTGCCCTGTGTATATCCCTTCGCAATTATTACTATTAACGGCGTAGAACCCACTTTTTTAGTTTTAGAATGGCTTAATTTGCCAAGATGTATCAAAATTTCATTATCAAAATGTTTGATGGAATGAAATACTTTGTCTTACACTTTTAAGTGAGAGAAAGTAAAAACTTGTACAAGATGATACATTCTTGGAGATAAAAGATTAAATTGGTTGAATTTGTGAATTGTATAACACATATAGCACGCCGGTTAGGTAAGTATGTTGCTTTGATATGATGTTATTTGCAGTGCTTTTTTAATACAACACTCTGTATAATTGCATATTTGGAATAATCAGATATTTATGAAGATCACCAGCGATTACCAAAGCCAATTATTGCATAAATTGAAAATATTGTTTCAACCAAATACTATTGTATTAAACCCGTAAAGCTATTGTATCGTATTGTATTAGCCAGTAAATCTTTTTGGGTTGCTAAAGTATATGACACATCCATGCCAGAGGTAGAAAACTGTCTGCTCTAAAAACATCATATTTCTTAGTTCAAGGTGGATGTTAATATTCGAAAGTCACGGCAGTACTCCACTGTGTTCAATTCGTAAGGCAGTGAAAAGGGCAGTCGTTTTCGCTAGCGCATTAATTTTGTTTAATAATTATAATTTACTGCGTTCGCACCAAAATTTACATTAAATCAAGGCAGCCCGTCGTTAAAATCGCATAAATTTCAAGGAAAAACCCGCGAAGAAACCGTTTCTTATAAACTGTAATTTTTGCATACGTACCTGTATGTACACATAAATATGCTACCCTTTTCGAATTCGTAGCTGCGCGATTTGCATTTCTGGGACAATCCTGCACGCCTCTCTCCCTAGACTGACCGTATATAGCAGGACGACTAGCAGGTTCCTGCTTGCCTTAATTACGTCTTTGTAGAGAGCAAAAAGATCTAGACGTGCTATTAAGCCGTGTCGATTTATGCGTACAATTGACCGAATATCTTTTCTGGAATGCTCGTTTTTCGTATGATTGCTAATGCGATTATGAGTTGACGACTCTGAATAAAATGATTTCCAAAGTACCTCGAAGTGCAATCTCTTTTCATCAAAGCTCCTATTCAACACATTCTAATAGTTGACAATTGTGGCATTGCTATTTCAGTTATTGCCATTCTTGCCTCTAGGACCTGCAGACCTATGTTTCCTATTCCGAAGGAACTACAGTGGTCTACGGACAACTGACGAGAGATATTATAGAAGCTTAACAATCGTAAAAACTAGGAAAACTAGGTTTATGCTTCGACGGTTCACAAATAATCCACACTGCTTTCAAACAGGAATAGAACGGTGGAGAAGCCGTAGAAACTGGAAAGTCAATAAAAATCTCTGGAGTTTGTTATTATATATTGTATTAAAGAAAGAAATGACAACGGACTCATTTCATTTAAATATTCCCGCTTTGTTTGTAAATTTCTAGATGATCTCTAGTGGTATCTAATAGCTAATTGATGAAACTATTACCGGCTTAAGTGCAGGTATCTGTATTACCTTTCATTTTCCCATTAGTGACATGTTTTTGCCAGCATCACAATGCTATTACTGCACAGCACAAAAATTAAATAAATCTCTACGGCACCTTTAATAAGTATGCATTGAAGGACTCTGAAGCCTGGATGCAGTTAATTCGAATGACGTAATTCTGTAGCCGTAATGCCGAACAAAAACTCTACATTTTAAAATATCAATTAAACCCCCTTAATGGCCGCATGCATCCACTTAGCCTCGGAGTACGTGGATAATTATGCACGTCAAAGCAGAAGATGGCTTTTGTGTTGCAATGTGCAAGTGGCGGCGAGGGAGATTTCGCTTTAATTGTTTTCGTTTCAAGCAATTAAATAAGTAGCTTACTTCTCGCATTGCCTCATGCCGAAATTACCCTACGATCTGCCCCGCGTCCGCGCTAAATAAATCGCCGCGTATAAAGTGCATTAAATCGCGTTATTTTCAACGCGTTCAGCGCCTCTGGTTGGTTTCGAATGAATGCGCGAATTTAAAATTATCGTTATGCGGATGTGTATTAAACCAGTTTATTTGCAATAAATTATCCAAGTTAGCCCTGGAATACGTACGAGCAACAATGTCTGACAATAAACGATTTAATTGGATTTTATCGTGTGATAATTGCTGTGCTGAAAGGAAGAGTCTAAGGTACAAATATGATTGATGCAATGTTGACGTCAATTTTAAGTTCGATGCTTGTCGTAACAGCATACATTTTCCAATTGCATAAAAAACTGCACCTTAATAAAGAGTTCAAAGTTATAGAGTTAAATATGAAATTCTTTGAAGACCGTTTATACCTTTTCGTCCAGAAAACTTAGTTTTTGGGGAAAATAGGATTTGGGCAGAGAGACACCTAGTTATTGGTTAATCTTAAAATTTAACAACCAATCCTAACGTTTAGGGTGGTGCGTTTCTAGAAACTTGATCGCTAAAGCTGTTCAATTTTGCATCACGTTCTGTGTTTTCCCCTCAACGTCTCTTGTGATTGATCACATATCAAAGAGTAATGTTTTCAGTATAGCACTGAATGCCCTTTTTAATATAACCTCTTCATATTATATACAACACTATTTACCAAAATTGTGCACATAACTTTTCACTGTGGATCACTTTATTTTGTATCCTAGATTGTATTCAATTTTGTTCAGAGGCGAGTATGATGACATCAACTATTTGTTGATCCTTCGATGAGAGATTACAGAGAGCATACACGTTTTGTGTTAACACCCGCTAGGTTGAGAATTAGTGTCACCTTTCACAACCTCAAATATCCCAACTTACATAATTAACACACATAATTAAGACGCAAACTAAAAATGATATAAGTAATATTTTCCTGACGATTATAAACGTATTTGGCAAATAAACAGCACTCCATCGACAATTAAATTAATCAAGTAATACGTTTTTAATTGGCACTACAGTTAATGTCGCTCATTTTCTCGGTGGCTCGTAATTACGTCTTAACATAAATAACCAGTTACGCAAGGCGTTGCAAAAGAATTCCAGTTAAAATCGGGGGCCGTGCCAAGGAGATTTAAATAATGCCGCATCGGCACCAATTTGGACAGTTCTACGGTCGATAATACGTGGTTAATTACAGAGGCCCCTATGATACTTACTTTAGTTATTATTAGATGCTGCTTAATAACGTCCAAGAAAAATTGCCAAACAATCGATTATTTCCATTCGCATAAATCGCGACAGAAGTTAAATAAAATCAATTACTTCCCAAAATAGCTACCATGTAATTATAGGCAGTTACCGAGGTAAGTTGATCCGAGAACGTTGATCCTTGGCGAATATTATTATGCATGACAAATTAAAATCGGGCTGTATTATAAATAATTACACTGAGGGCGCGAAAAGTTATTTAAAAAACCAAAACCATCGTTTCATATATCCATATTTAGTTAGTAGTGATACATCATTGTGGTATATTGTCTTCTTATCTCGAAAATGAAAAATTGGTACATATTTCAACTTTTATTGCATTAAACTAATCGAAATATACAAATCAAAGGCATTCTATTTCTATTCAAATTTAATAAAAAAGTTGATAATATGGAGCGCCTTTTTTATCAAAGGAATATGTTTTTCTACCTTACTAAAAAATACTTCTTCTTTTTTTTAATCGTTTTATTTGGCGAAGGGTCTCAGACTCTTTTTGTATATCAGAAAAAAGGTATATTCAAATAAATTTTATACTATTTAAACCATTTAAATTATGCATAGCTTTGAGCTCTGAAACTCGAGAAAGACTTAGCGTAAGTGAAAATGTTCTTTCCTCTTATGCAATTTTTAGTTGCAAGCAATGCTGATACACTCTTCAATAGAAATACACTCAACAAATTCATAATTCAGTTTACAAACAATAGACTGTTGCAATTAATATGTTTTCGGCTTATATTGTAGAACACTTCCATATTTATGTTATAATAAAACAAGATTAATGTTTTCAACAACTTTTTATTCCCCTATCTTCTTAGGTATTTTCTCGTTATTCAAGAATAATCCATCATTGTGGTTGATCCCTCAAAAATTCTCCCTCCAACAGAATCATATCAGTGAGCAAGTTCTGTGATGGGTTTGTTGGGTGTTCTCCTAATCAGATTCAAGGGAAATGCCTAAAAAAATATTTTAAGAAAGTCCTCATAGTACTCTTTAAACTTAGCATCGACTGAGTAGACGAAATAGACCACTCCTTCAAGCAAAGAAGTTGCTTGAATTTATTAATACTTGCCATCTCTTTAAAAAATCGACAATATTGAATAGGATTATTTCGCTCAATATTGCGTTGATACCCACCGGCGTTCCTATTAACAAAAGTAAAAGCCTGAAGTCATTGGTAACATGAAAAACATTCACAATCTCCCGCACCGCTTTGTCTTTAACATTGGACTCAAAGTTTACATTAAAGTCTCCACACATAAAAGCTTCCACATCAGGTTCAATCAAATTATTGCACACAACTTTCAACAATTCTATGAAAAACGAGGTATCTGCAGCTGATAAAAACAAGTTACAAGACAAGGATAATTTTCAATTTTTATCTCAACGCCAGAATATTCAAAATTACTAGCAATTTTCCGAAATACAAACAACTTGAAGAAATTCAATTGAACTCAAATTCAAATTGGATTGAGTCCTGTCCTTGATTTACATATGGCCACGAATTTACATTTTCTACATTTGATGTGATAATTCTTGATCTTCATCCAGCACATACAACAGTGGAGAATTTATAACATCAATCTTTTCATTCATTAGAGGTACAGTCTTTTTTGTGTTTGTAAATTCCGAAACCTTCTAAAACATGTAATTTTTGTTTTTCGTTTTTTTTATTGTGCTGACTTTTAAGACAAAGATACACTATCAAACAGTTAAGAATAATTTTACTATCCTGCATGATAAAATATTAGCAGTTCTGTCAGTACTTAGGCCCAGTTGTGTAAAGCTTTGTTAAGTTCGTGATCAAGTTAACAATGAGCTTAACCAATCAGGTTAGAGCATTTTGAATTTTCAGACTTGAATTCTCCAATCAGATTGCTTATCAATATTGTTAATTTGACGACGTACTTAACAATGCTTTATAAAACCGGGCCTTAATCTTTTATTCATTTTAATACATAATAGTCCAGTCCAATAGTAAGAAAATAGACGCAAAAGGTGTGCTAGAAGATTTTATGTTTTTAAACCGTGTGTGGGAATGATAATAACAGCAATTAATAGTTTTCCAACAAAATATCTTAAGGCTAAATTTTGTGGAGCCAAGAAACCCACGAAATTTACGGCCTTTTATCATTTCTTTGCTTACAACTCGAAAACTATGCAATTTTTGTGGACTATATCCTATGACAAAAAGATTTTACATTACTAAGCGCGCTAAGCTCACTGAAAATGACACAATCAGAAAAATCAATTTTGACTCCATTTCTTCATTTTACTGTCTTTAATGTAACTTGTTTATATTATAGGTAATTGCAAGATGTTAATAATGTTTAATTGCAACGGTAACATTGTAAAAAAAGACAAAGACGAAAAATTGTTTATTTAGAACTTAAAGAGAGAATATTAATAGCAGGTATTTACATGCATATAAAAACATGCAAGTAAAAATTATGTACAGTAACATTGTTATTATACATTAACAACATCTGGTGCGCTGGAGGGTTAATGGGCCTGGTTCGCCAACCTCAGCTTGAGGAGTAGACGAGCATTTTGCTTGTTCTTCAGCAGCCTTGATCTTCATTGTCGTTGTTAGTTTGGTCGATGGTATCCCAGACATCAGCTTCACCTTCTTCTTCTGGGGAAATAATGTCAACGGAGGAAATGATGATGTGCAGCCTCTTACGTTGGCGGTAGCCTTGATCATTTCTTGATGAGTAGCCTCTGGTTTCTTGTACACACAAGCTATTTCCTCAAGCTGATCATGTTTTTTCAAAATGTTACAAAACATTGCCTTTCCTTGTCCAAAAACAGCGGATGTTGTATCGCTCATTGGTGAAAAGAACATTAAAAGCGATCGCTCATTACTGAAAAGAACAGTTGTTATTATAATTGTATGACATGGTTGAAAACCACTTGATTTTAATGTTACCTCTTCCTGGTTTTTGGTAAAACAGATTTTTGTGTTCGTGTCCCAAGGCCGTCATGTTCACGAGAAGGTCAATGTCTTCTCCAACAATTACGACACTTTCAGAAGTTTGGGTCCTTGAAATGGCTGAGGTTACAATCATGCCGTCAGCGTCATCTTCTGCCTGGTCACCTTGCATTTTGCAATTTTTAAATTCTGTTTTAAGCAATGAAATGAAACAGTTCTTGTTTCCATCATTGGCCAGAAATTTGCCCTGAGGTATTATGTTTATCATGTCTGCTGCAACTACAACTTCATGAGAAGTGTGCGCTGTAGACCGACGAACTCTTTCAACGCTTTTTGTTCCAATCTGTTCTCCTTCAGATGGATACCCATCGAACCTAACCGCGACCTGTGATCCAAAATTTGTCTGAAGGTAAGAAACATTTTGGCAATAGATTTGAAGGAAATATTTCGATGCCAAGTTACTTTGCGAAGAAGGTACCCTCCGTCAACAACATCAAAACTATCCTTTCCGATCAGCTCTATGTTGTTTAATGGAATGAATGCACCGTAGAACGAGGATGTTGTGCTTTTCTCATCCCTTCTTCGGAAACCAGAGACATTGGATAGGAAGCAAGTTCATGCGTTCGTAGACTCATCACGTCTTCATCGCCCTGTTTCGTTAACAACTCTTTGGAAGAGAGTTAATGGATGAACAGAAGTAGCTTTAACGTTTCCAAATCTTGGAATCTTCCAAACTGCTGACAACAGAAGCCAAAGTTACTATTTTTTTTTTCCTGAATTTCACACTCTTGAAATTATCTCCAACAATTCTTTTGACTCCTGCCTGTCTTATCCCTCCAGTCAAATAGCAGTTAACGTTAGCCCTCCAACAAATCCCACTACTGATGGACATTATGCAATCACTTTCGGGGCAAGGAGGATGCACTAACAACCAATCTCGCAGTTTGATTTACTCATTACTGTCTCTATCAATGCGGGAACTTCTGGCATCCACGTGCTGTTCAGAAGTTTCAAAAGTATGCGTTTCAACAGTATCCAACTGCACAGTATGTCTCTATTTCAACGCATATGGTTTGACCTGCTTTCACCTGCACTACTTGAAAGTCCCCCCTCCCTCAGCACTTATTCATTCATCACTAGATACACTTCGTTTCCACGAGAAGTGACAAAAAGATTTTTTTCGGGATAGGAGGCGAAAAATAGCCCAGTTTCTGGGAAGTTCAAAAAAGTGTCATTTTCAGAAAACTGTAGCTCACTTAGTAATGGATTTAGAAAAAAGTTGCTCGAATGATATTTGTAGAGAATTGCATAGTTTTTGAGTTGTAAGCCAAATATGATAAAATGCCGTAAATTTCGCGGTTTTTTTGGCTCCACAAAGTTTAGTCTCGAGATATATTGTTGGAAAAATATTAATTCATGTTATTAGCATCCCCATAAATAATCTAAAAACATAAAATCTTTTAGCAGACCTTTTGCATCTATCGGCTCTATTTTCTTACTATTGGACTGTATATAAATTATTACGATTATTTAAATCATTATGATCTTTGTAACTATCTAAATTTTCACTTTTTCTAAATAAACGATTGTTAAAAGAATAATTCTTATTAAGTAATTGTTATTTTCTAAAGCACCGATATATGAATCAGACAGTAATGCAAAAATAGTAGATATTGAGATATTAAGGCGATTTCTCATACATTACCTAACACAGTTATATACCTTAAAGTGGGGTCGGTTATCGATTTTTTTTGCAATGGAGAATAGTATGAGAATAATGTCGACTTATTTTGAACACAAGACGATTCACAAAGAAGCCTGGTTTACAACCAATGGACGCACAAAAACTCAAACCATGGTGGAAATTAAATACACAACGACAGTTAAAGATGTTAAGCGTTGTGTTAGGAGATGTTAGTTCTAAAGAAGAATGCAGTCAAGAAAATTGTAAAAAATGTGACCCAAATAAAACAAGTGAAGAGAAAATTTGAAATCAATTTGATTTAGACATATCAAATGTCTTCATGGTAAAACTACCACAAGAATGGATACAAGGAAAATGGTTCCAGCTAGAGAGAATAATGGAAAAAGTGTCTGAAAACATTTGGGCGTAAGGGAAAAGCTCATAGGAAGCACTGTTAAGACGAGGAATGCAGAAAGGGATTAGAAACAAGAATTCGAGCAAGGCTAAGAATGCTAGAGGACTCTTCTGAGTATAGAAAAAATTGCTGGAGAAAGAAACCAGAATATATGGAAAAGGAGCTACTATCCATAGACGATCACTACATTAACAAAGAAATTTAAAGTCACGAGGGGTATAAGACAAGGAGACTTTCTGTCAAACAAGCTATTCAACTGGGTATCGGAAGAGATATTCAGAGAGAGTGGAATAAAGACGCAAGAACTTACTTGCAACTGCAAACATCAAGTTATAGTCAAGAATAAGAACAGAAATGAGGAGAATATATGGACTACTTGTATATTGCTATAATACAAGAGAGTAGATGAGTATTTCTCTTAAATGCCTGCGTTAATACCTAAACTAAGGAAACGAGAAATATTTATTTTCACACAAAACTAACTTTTTGACCATTTCGACTTAGTAACGAAAATTAACCGCTCTATAAATAATAACGAAAAGAGGCTGTGAGTAAATTAAGCGGTCGTTAACACTTTTACAGCGCGGTTTTTTCCCAAGTTACATCGAAGTTGCGAGAATTGCCCTCTGGGCGACAAAGCTTTAAATTTTCGTAAGAGAATTAACTCCCCAGCGACCCTTGCCGATTTCTGAGAGTGGCGAAAATCCGGACGAGGGCGAGACTCCAAACTGCGAACGCCGTCGACGGCAAAAGCTACGCTAACGCCTCGCAGCGGCCGCCAACAGAACTAGCCGCCAACAGAGAGGGCGTGAAAGCGCAAGAGACGGAGAACTGCGGGTTGTTAGTCAATTTCTGCGAGACGTCGGAAAAGTGGAGTTTGAAGGCGGACAAGGGCAATCATAACTCGCGTAATATAATTATAATACTCCAGGGCGATTCCCGCTTTACCCCGGCTACTCTTTGCGGTGCCAAAGTGAGATAGAAGGTGTCGAAGAGGAGAGGAGGCTGAGGAAAGGACCGAAATGACTCACGCAAAAGTAAATTATACATCGAAAAGGCTTTAATATAATGAATTCATTCATATGCATGAGGCGTAGTAGAATGCCGGAGCAATATTTGGTGGCGTAATGAAATGAATTTATGCAGAGCTGTAATGCTTGAATATTTAGCGTGTACCCCTTCATCCTCTTTGAAACACCGAACACTGTGTACCTAAGCTTGTCCCCCGCTATAATACACCACTTATTATTTTCCTGCGCCCTCCGCTCCGGTGACAAAAGCGACACCGACGACCACGGATGTCACTTATATCACGTCGGTTTCAATTTGTGCGCGAATGTTTGCTTAGCAAGAAATTGACCCCATGAATTTAATCATCAATTCTCATAGCTAGTGAAGAGATGCTCAAATCATTTTAGTGGTGGCGTTATACTCTACAGTTCAGGTAATCATTCTAAAGGTTACTTCGTGTATAGTATTAGGTTTTATACAAATCGATGGTGATCACAGTTTCAAGTGAACTTTAGTTCTATTGGTTATAGTTCAATTTGTTAATATTGAAACCACGAAATTTTTATTATATTAGTATTGTGCAGAATCATCCCCACTGTCAGCACCATCGTGTGATCAACGGCCAAACTAATCAAAGCATCCTCAGCATTCTCATTAAAAAAGTTGATCTATCCAACTATCACAATAAGGGAATAATGCGGGGTAGGAGTGTAAGTAGTTATGTTTTAATGTTTGCATAATATTGAACAGTTCGTTTTAAAACTTGTTAGCTCGTCTGCTTTACTCCAAAAATGTTGTTTTAGAGAAAAAATGTTACAATAAGTCATATTCTTTGAGCTTCTGTTCAATTAGCAACTCGCTTTTTTAAACTTATAGATTAAATAAAATAGGATGATTTACTTCTACGCCGGTGCATTATAAATAGTACCTGGTCTATCGCTCGGTCTAACAGGTACTCCGAGCACTCCTATTACAAATGTGTAGATACGTAAATAATTGCATTTTAGTTATAAAAATAATAAAGATTAAGTTTCTGGTGCATCGAGCTTTTACACCTTTTATAACTTTTACACCGAAGTAGTATTAATATGTAA
>JAWQRJ010004087.1:0-11375 GCA_033557515.1 Diorygopyx duplodentatus
AGATCATGCACACAGTAAACCAACAGGGGCATATAACCTAAAATAAATAAAACTAACGATTACGGCTCTAAAACTTACAAATAAATAAAGGCATAGTTAGTTCTGATGATGCCGTCTGCAATGAGCGGCGAAACGTCAACGGAGAGTTGCTTCACAGACGCGGCGATCACCGGAAAGCCAAAGGATATGAACACCGGCCGCGAAAGCCTACAACAAAATACCAGTAATTTTTTGTGCAAAGACCCTAATGAATTTATTTTGAACCACGTAATTTTGAAAAAATATCAAAAATCTTACCGACAAAACCCCATATATTTCTACTGGACGGTCTACGGCAGACACCCAGTATACAGAGCTAACTATGTTTATAAGGCCATCATTTTGTAATTTGTTTACATAAATCAAAATTAAATTGTTGTGGTTCGTTTTAGTCAGAACATGCAACAATGCTTATAATATTTATGTCATTTATAAAATATAATATATATATTAAATGTTATTTTCACATTTTACGAACATGTTACTTATGTCATTTACATCATGACAAATTAAGAAAATTGGTTCTAAATTAATAAAGTTTGAGCCACCTAGCAGTTAAACCTTTGCCTTGTTTAGCCACCAGATTTACGCTATTCGTAGTGAATAGCTTATGAACATATTTTGTTATACCTATTTGAGTACAGATTTAGAATGATTCAATCCTTTTCCTCGCAGCTTGTCTCTGTTCGGACAAATAAAAACAATATTTCCAAGAATAGAGCTTGAAGGTGGCAGTAGAGTAAGAAAACGAAAAAATAAAGCAACACATAATTAGCTGGAATGTTTTTACCATTTCAAAGGAACTATATTCCTTTGAAATGGTAAAAACATTCAAAAGGAATGCAAAGGATACAAAAATGTCTTTGCTCCTTTAGTTTCTATCATTTTCTTCTTAATTTTTACAATACAATTTTTGCTGCTGATGCACTTCTGCAAACGAAAAAAATAAAATAAAACGAGAGCTATAAAATCAGCAGTAAATTTTAATAATTGTCAAGAGTGTCGTCGACGATGAGTTTAAACTTTCGAACGAGCAGCACAATGCCGAAGGACTGCATTGAAAGCCCGGCCACGGAGTTGAGGCGCGAATTACAGCTCTCGCAAAATACACACATAAATCATTTATTTCGAAAGTTTCTCCCTCTCTGTCTTTCGAAGGGACAGTTTTTGCTCGACGACCGCTAGATCGATAGGATACTTCCAGAAAGCGACCGAATTCGTTAGTCCGGATATTCCGTATCACTTGATGTCATTTAAGGACGGTGCCCCGTTATAAATTATTTGCGATTAATAATGCCAGAGAACCGTTCCGCGGAGACAAAGGGAATGCTAAAGCATTTATCGCTATTACGAGTGTTTGTTGTCCGCCCTGTGTATGCCGGGGAGTTTCTAATCGTGTAGTGTGACTTAACAAAGTTTAATGGTATAACAGCTTAGAAAGTCACATTAATACATAAGGAAGCAGAAAGTCGACTTAGAAATCTTTAAGGTATTGTTAGTCATTCATGGCATTATCACAACACGTTTAATATTCTCAGTAATAGATTCTCAGCAAATTTCATTTTGGATTAGATTAGACTAATCCAAAATGAAACCATTTAAAGCAATGCGCAATAATAGTACTCCACCACCAAAGTTTCCATTTCAATGGGAGGCAATTGAAATACAAAATATAAAAGGCACACGAGAACGTGCAACGTTTTGAAACGTGTTACACTTCAAGTTGCCGCAAAATGTAATAGCAAGCAGCTGTTGCACCGAGGACTCCCAGTATGGCCCCAGTATTGTGCCAACATTCTCGAACTTTTATTACACTATATGATTAATGCGGGGTATATCAGCATGTGTTGCAACTGGAATATTGCGGGTGGAAATGAGCGTGCAGAAGTTTAAAGCCCTTTTAAAACTGTTTAAAATTATTTAAAGTGCCGCGAAAACTAGTACATATTATAAAATACAGGCGCGCTTCTTAAGTCTCAAAAGAACGTATGACTGTGACAGTCAAACTGACAATCAAACCGTGGTAATTATTAATATTCACTGCCGTTACCGAAAAGTAAACGCTATAATTTTAACACTCGCACCCTCCTCGCCTGCATCATCCCTTTTTCATAATACACTCTCCTCCCATGGGCAAATATTCGCGCTACAGTGCCCACTTTTATACTTCTCCCAGTATTTTCCTCACATTTGCGTACGCCTCGCGCAACTCGCTTCGAGCGCGCCCACTTAAACTGGGTGGATTCTTCATTGTTTCAATTTAACAATGGCGCCGCCCGAGTGGCGCGTCCATTGTGGGCGGCGAGAAGCGTCGCGGAAGAATTCCAGCAGAACTCCACGGCGCCCTTGATGCATGTAAGACCTAATGGAAATGTTCCACTTTGGAACGCGCGGACCACTCAGCCGTATGAAATTCCCGGGCAAGTTTTCACGGTGTACTGGGCGTCGTTTGACATCCAAGCAATACGCCGCGGCGGCGTTTTGGCCGCGACATAATGCGGCCCGCGTAGTGGAAATAGTTACGCCGCGAACTGCCCGAGTGGAAACGTGCCTTTACGATCAAAGCATGTCTCTTAATTAAAAATAGGGCTTGGGTACGTAATATACATGTCGAAACAAATGAAAAATTCTCAATAAATAATACTCGCCCTGCTTAGAAATCAGTGTTCGATTTGGGGTCTTTGGCGATGCCCAGGAACGACAAACATAACAAGATAATGCAAAACCTTACAATACAGATTCTGCACATATAAATGAGGAAATTTTCCAAAGAACCAATTTTACGAATTAAATGCTTTGTCAGCCATCCTAAAAGGTGCGACTTCCAACAAACAAACTTTTAATAAAGTGATAATCAAATTCAACAAGGAATTCAGAAATGCCATAATACATAGTGGATTTCACTTCAAAAAAAAACGATGTTAGGTAGTATTTAGGGTAAATAGGACCCCCTGTATGTATGAAAATAATGCTATGTTTTAGAGATGTCAAAATCCTATAACCTTTATTTGAGAAAAAAATTCTTAAATGAATTTTAAGAGAGCTATTACGCACCTAAACGGTGCGATAGAACCAATCAAAAATTCGATCAGGAATTCAAAAATGCAACAATACACAGTTTGTGAAACTTTTGATATTTTATCATTATAAATGAAGTTAATGAATAATAATAACTGAGTGGGTGTGGATTACTCACAAGAATTTCTCCCACCTAACCCCCCGATCGAATAATATACATAGTGTTCCAGTTAAAATATGAAGTTGCATAACGTCTATAGGAAATGGGTCACCTGTATATATGAAAATACTTCTAGAAGGGAGAAAGACTGAAACCATGTAGCTTTTATTTGAAACTTTTTTACCTAAAATGATCAGAAACGATAGAAGTGTGGACCACAAACTAATTTAACGGACATCTGGACGAACGGACCAATGGCCAAAAATGGTGCCATTTTTGGCCATTGGTCCTAGTCTTAGAATACTTTTATTCTAATCGTACAGATATGCCAAAATCTTACCATCAAAATTTTGGACTGAATGGATTACTTCCTCTTTATATGAGAGAAAGTAAAAAACTACATTTTTTTGCTTGCAATTAGGCTTTTCGGTGCAATTCTTCGACGCAAAATAGGAATCTTCGATCCCGTAGGTAAATTTTTCCCCCCATTGACAAAAAAGGCAAATATTATATTTTTTTGATGTAGCGTCAATAGAACTAAGTGGTGGCCAGAACATGTAAGAATTTATTACTATTATTAATACATAAGTAACTCTTATCGCCATCTATTAACTTAAGATTTTACAAAGACCTGTAAAACATGAAGCCGTACTGTCGTAATTAAGAGGGGGATTGATTATTATGAATGAATTCAGGGAGGGTATAAGCCAAAATTTATGGTGCAAACCTTGTTGTAACGAGAATATGTACAGTAGAAAACGCAAAAATTTTAAAAGAAAACTGAAAACGTTTCATGTGAAATTCTGTTGTCCACAGTTACATGCTTTAGAATTGAATCTCCAATCAACTGATGTAGATCATCACACGACTTTCTCTTACCTAGTTTAAATATTGAGGGGTCTTTTTCTTATTATAAATGTATAAAAGACACGTGATATGCGACTATTGATTAACACTAAAGGAACGTTACTAAAAATCGATCGATTTACGTATTGTTCTTAAAATTGTAATGGGTGAATAATGGTAATGCAATAAAATTAGGTTAACTTAATCTATGCTTTGCTTTACTGTGCTGCACCTCTGGTGTCTGACTATGTAACGCTATGCAACTAAAGTTGCACAGTCTAGAAGAAATTGGACACGATCGTCTACCCGTGAGCATCTCATTGAGTTCCAGAATTCACCTGGAACTCATTGAGACATCCACCGGTTCGCAAAAGAAGAGTTTTAAAAGAATGCACTATCAGTTCATGTTTTACAAGCATAGAAAATCCTCTTTCAAGTAGTACGAAACTTCTTTATTGTGTTAACTTGATAGCAATATTTCAGTTTTGTCAGAAACAAGAACTCTTATTGATACTTCAACAGATAGAACTCCCTAAAATGACCTCGCTGCGCCCTCTATTCTTCATGGGGTGAGATCACCCGAGATTTAAACCATCTAAATGAACACCGTTTCCCTATACCAAATTGAGAATTCAAAAAAAAGAATCCAAAAATACAATGATACACAAGTGTTCCATTAAAAAAACTAAAACTTCAGCTTTTTTAAATTGAACAGCCTATATATTATCGATTTTTTTAATTTCTTGTCGAATTTATGGCCGATTTTATTAAACATATATTTGACCAAAGTCGCGCCGTTTAAAAAAGGTCAGAAGGATTAGGTGAGAAAAAGTGAGAAAAAAGTGAAATATTTTAGCTTTAAATGTCCAATAAACTCTTAAAGGTTGCGACTTTGGACAAATGTATGTTTAATAAAATAGTCCTTAAATTCCATAAGGAACCCAAAAATGTAATAATATACAGGGTGTTCCCATTAAAAATCTGATGTTGCGTAGCGTTTTGAAGAAATGGGGCACTTGTATATATGAAAATACTTCTAGAAGGGAGAAAGACTGAAACCATGTATGTTTTATTTGAAACTTTTTTACCTAAAATGATTAGAAACGATAGAAGTGTGGATCACAAACTATATCTAACGTACGGACGGATATCCGGACAGACGGGGCAATGGTCGAAAATGGTACCATTTGTCTTAGAATACCATAATTCGTCCAGATATGTGAAAATCTCACCGTCAAAATTTTGGACTGTATGCATTATTTTCTCTTTATACCTTCGGGTAAGAGAAAGTAAAAATCCCTAATAATAGTTTTGTTTTGCATTGCTGATCTGAAGTATAAGTGATTCTGAATTTAGGTATGTTGATTGTGATAATGGAGAACCGAAAAACTGGCATTCATCAACTTAGATTTTCACAAAGCAAGGTTTTAGTAACGTTCTTCAAAGAAACGAATTAATTAGGCGCCTACGAAATGAATGTTACATTTGTAACCAATGTTTTAAGAAAAGTACACAACAAAATAAAAATCATTCTTTCTTTAAGTGGTTTTAGAAACTGTCAGCTCTGCATTATCAACTGTCAACTGTTCTCAATCCTACCCTGTTTAATTTTACAATGAACATTGCAATGTCACTTTATCATTATCAGTTACAACCCAAGGCTTACAAAATGACGTAAAAATGTAAATTGTAGAAATTGAAGGGATTCAAATTGAATGACAACTGAGGAATACCTGTCATTATGAGTATTAACCGAAAGTGCCTCCCATTTTGATTTTACTAATTGTTTCTTGCCAACTTAAAAGGGCTTCTACTTCTTAGGGGTACATTTTTATACAAAGGTGTTTCCATGATACAACCATCTAGTTTTGTCATCAAAATTTATTGTAGTTTAACAATGAAATCATCTTCAGGGCAGTTTTGTAAATTCTAGCAAATAGCTGTTAACTTCGACGTGTTCATTCTAGATTAAAAATTAACTACTTTAACAACAACGAGGTTTCTTTGTACTGACATTATTGAAAACACATGAAAAATCAGAACTACGTCTGAACAACTAATCTGAACGAAACTTATTTCGAGCCTGAACAGAAGCAGGCAGAGAAAATTTTCTTACTGTGTGTAAGAAGAATGCACATAAACATTTGCAACAAACTTAACATATTAATAAAACGCATTTAAAAGATTCTTTCAGAGGTCCCAGTAAGCTTCCACTTAGCATGCAATGACGATATGGTATAGTATTTAAACAGGATTATACAATTACACAATATGTTTGTTTTATTTGAGCTATTGGTTTTTCAAAATTCTAACTAAATAACTTTCTGTTTTGTCTCCTTTCTGCCTTCACTGTACAAATGAAAGTAGCAGATTGTTTTCTTGGGATAATAATAGTTAACAGTCACTTTAATCGTTATTCTTAACCGTTATTTTTAACCGTTAGCTTTAACAGTTAGTTTTAAGCGTAATATTTAGCCGGCCTTTTTACCTGTTCTTTTCGCTCGTCCTTTCACCATACATTTTAACCGTTCCTTTTCATATTCATTTTTTACGGTTCATTTTTACCCGCCATTTTAACCGTTATTTTTGTCCGTTATTTTTCGGCGTTGTTTTTATCCGTATTCTGTATATTCTCAGAAGTTATACGGTTGATATGTACCAAGAGTGCAGATGATATGTTCAGTATTTATAGAGCTTGACGAGACAAGTCCATAATAATTGGTCTCAAATAACTCACATAAATTGGTAAATAAATAAAATTGTGAGGAAAACAACGATACAGAACTGCTGGCGGGATCCATCGGCGGGAAGCGAAACAGTCTTAAAAAGGCGTGCCCCAAGGTAACCTTGGGGTAAAATTTGGTGATTGATGAGAAGATGAGGATCTTCTCATCCAAAATTATTAACTCTAAATTTATTCTGCCTTTTCCAGGGGCTATTCCTTAGCTGTTTCCTTCCTACTCTTTCTTAAACCTCATCTATCGTTAGTTCTTTTTAGTGAAAGAATGGCAAAAATACGGTTAAACAACCGTTAATCTTAACCATTATTGTTAACCGTTATTCTTAACCGTTATCCTTAGCCGTTATTTTTATATACGTTATTCCTAAGCATTGTTCCTAACCGGTCTAAATAAAATTGATAATAATGATAATAATTCTCTCTGCTATATATATTTCTCGTTTGAATTGAGGAATAAAAAACAACTTTTTTATTTGTTTTTTTATTCTTTTAGTATAAAAATACCATTTTTGTAGACCTTGTTTACCATTTCATTGAACTCGCTACTGACGAGGCTGGAAATATTTTTCGACAAGCAGCTGAGTGCTCCAAAACGCAACACAAACATATTTCCTTTCACGAACCATGGAAATTCGTTGCCTCGCTAAAACGCGAGGCGCAGGAAAAGCTTGCGATACGGCCTACGCTGATGATGTTTCGTTTACAAACATCGTAGCGTAATATTTCCGGGCACAGTCCCCTCTTGGCAGCGAGCGAGAATCCTCGAGAGCGGTGCGTGCCCCTATTTCCCACATTTGCCCGCGCGAGCAGTATTCATTACCGTCGACGACTGCTAACTTCGTTATAATAAATTTCAGTTTTAAACGGGAGACGGGCCGCGAAATTTTACTCCAACTCGACGAGGGGCTACTCAAACAAATGCCGCGGCAATTATTAGATTACGTTTCGCGAACAGTTACGGTCGAGTTTACATTCGAAATACGTCCGCGGGGATTTCGGTGCACGTGCTGCAAAACAAACTTTTCCACTTTTGGAAACAGGCGGGAATGTCGGTAAATGTTCGTGTAATCCACGGGAAAAAACAATTGTGTTGGGTTGGGTAATCGCAACTTTACAAGCGTGGATGATAATTAAAAAGATAAACAGTAGACTATTAACCAGCATATATTTGGTATTTACAGTGCACTTTTAATTATTTTAACCGAACGGTTTTTCTCTGACAATCCTGTATAAGGAATCTTCTCAGCTAATCCAAACCTGTACAAAATTTACAAATGCCTATCATTTTCCAAACATCACTTAAACGTTCATCACGTTTTCAGTTTCTATCTAATCATGGATTGGCCCGATCTAAAACTGCTGTTAAGTAATAGAACATCGTGTGAGTGATCCACACCCACTCAGTTTTTATTGTCAATGATACCTCGTTAAAGTTGTAGCCTCAAAGTCTAAACGGAACGCGGAAATAAAAACCTAGCGTGAACGGTCTAAGCCAGTGCAGTAACACACTTTAAACAGGTTGTAACCTAGGCGAGCGTTGTTTAAGGCTCTCTTACTCTTTACGCGGCCGCTATTTTCAATTTGGGCCGCTTCCCGTTTCGCCCGCCGTACGCGCACGGCACAAAAGAAGGGGGTCCCGACTTCACAAGCGACGCCCGCAGCCGCGGCGGTTGCGAATAATAAAGTTTACAGCAGACGCGGTCCTCGGACGGGCGCATATTATCCGAATTTACGGCCGCACAAAGCTTCGCACGAATAACAACCGTGCCCGCGCGGAGGGAGGCGCAGACAGACGCGACGCACATTACCGTTATGCATCCCCTAATCTCGTACAAATGGCAGTCGTCGGTGTTTATGTTACGCGGCGCGTGGCGGCGCCGCTCGTATAAACGTTACCGCGTCGGTTGCCAGCGGGAATTGAATTCCTAAGTGCAATTGCGCGAGCGAAAATGGAAGCCGTAAACAGGATTACTTAACGGTTTTGCAAACGGAAAAAGAACGGTTGGCTTGGGGGAAACATCAACTCGAATATCAAGGCGGGCGTTGGGTTTATTTCGTTAAGAGTTCGTTCGCAGAACAAGATCTTTACTGCAAATCCCGCAACTGCCACCATTTTTTGTCAGCACATGTTCCAACGCCTTATGCTAATTTGACGGTAATTTAAGGCAGTAAGCTTCATCCGGTTTAACCCAGTAACAATTTGCATTTAGTATAAGTGTGTTTTTGTTTCAGAAAAACCAAACTTTTATTACACCAAAGAAAACTAAAAACAAAGAAATACATAGCTGGAGTAAAAGTCGTGGTTTATTAACAACATGAACGAAGTATTGTGGCGTGATCGGAAACTTCGGAAACTTATTTTTAGAAACAGTTATAAAGCTGATTCCAACAAATAACACGTTCGTGTCAGCTGAAAATGGGCAGAAGACCAAAACAAGTGTTAGTGGGTTATATGGGCAAATATTTTCTTAAAATTGCCTTAATGAAAATCTTACTAACTGGACTACCAATAGATAATACAGACCCAAAGGTGCTTGTAGAAACAACGAAAAACTTCATCCATGACCATCTGGATATTGATGTGCAAGTGGAAACAGCACGCAAACTAGGACCAATCATATGTTTGATAGAGTTGTTAGGGATGCAGGATAGAATGAGAGTTATGGAAAATAAACATAAGTTAAGATATCTCACAGATAAACGTATATACATAAACAGTGACTTAGCACCGAGAGAGAGGGATATACAAAAGCAAATAAGACTAAGAGCTCCGGAAGAAAGGAAGAGCGGTACGGCTATACCAATTGGATTTGGTAAGTTAACCATTGACGGAAAAGTGTTCAAATGGAACAGAGTTGAGAACAAAATAGATGTTCCAAAAAACTAATAAAACAAAAAAGGACTGTGTGCTAGAGACGAAAAGGAAGGTGAATAATGGTATCGATAGGCAAAACGAGCGGGGAGAGAGAGTTACTGCAAAGAACGGTGGGAACATGGAATATTAGAGGTCTAAGAGGGAAGGCAAAGGAATTGGTTGGAGTTTGAAAATGTTGAAATTGATGTTATGGGTATAACGGAAACGAAAAAGAAGGGAATAGGAGAGTTGGTACTAAATGGAGGGCATATGTTGCTGTACAGTGGAGTTGAACATAACTGCAGAGCAAGAGAGGGTATAGGATATATCATAAGCCGAGAAAACCGAAAGTATATTCATAAATGGATGGCTATATCACAGAGAATACAAATATAATAATTGTCTGTGGTCCAAATGAAAATGACACTTCAAAAAGAGAGGATGACTTCTGGGAAAAACTAACGGAGTTACAAAGAAAAGTGTAGGCCGCCTCATTGTTATAGAAGATCTGAATGGTCGAGTGGGAAAAAGGGAGGCAGAGACAAGAGAAACGATAGGAGTATATAGAGAAAATGGAAGGAATAATAATGGAGTTAGGCTGATAGATTTCTGCACGACGAATAACCTAATAGTGACAAATACGTCATATTCCCACAAAGACAACCACAAATACACGAGGGAAGTAGAAAGTCGAGGCGAAAGGTCTATAATAGATTATATAATAGTCAATAAGCATTTCAAGAAAGAAGTAAGGGACACAAGAGTGAGAAGAGGACCACAAATTCACTCAGATCATTACCTGGTTATATCAAAAATCAGAATACGGAAGAGCTCTGAAGAAAGATATAAATTGAAGACACTGGGAGAAACCAGCAAATCAAGGGAAGTTAGAAAAACGTATAAACTAAAATAAACGTATAAACTAATAAAAGTAAACATAGCAAAAATATACAGAGAAAAAGTAGAATCAGACATAAAAGTGATCAGAGATAGCATAATTATTGTAACCTACAAGAGCTGCGGTGGCACATGGGGGAAATTACGTTAAAAGCAGCAAGAGAAACTTGTGGAACAATAAGAAATAACAAAAAAAAAACAGAAAGCAGACTAAATGATGGAATGAAGACATTAAAGCATAGGTGAAAGGGAAGAAGCATAAATGGAAAATATACCTATGAAACAGGACACTGATAAACTAAGACCATAGAACGAAAGTCAAAGAATTAGTAAAGCAAGCAATGCAACAAGCATTTCCAGTTTGGAGAGAGAACGGAAAGGGACAAACATGGAAATCGGAAGTTATTCTATAAAACACTAAAGACACTTAGAAACGGCAAACAAGACAGAAACAGATATATAAAGGACAAGGATGGAAAAATATTGGAAACAGAAAAAGATATTATGGCTAGGTGGAAGGACTACCTTGATGAAATATTAAATGAGAGACAAGCCGACGAGGTGTCAGTCGAGACGTATGAAAGTGATGAAGAGACGGAGATGGAAATAGAAGAGAAGATAAGCGCCAACGAGATGAAGGAAGTTATAAGAATGCTGAAGAGAGGTAAAGCGGCAGGTCACGATGCAATAACAACAGAAATGCTGAAAAACCTGGGAAACATGGGAGTAGAAATGTTAACGCTCCCACATAGAATCAAACACACACTTAACATGAAAAATGAAGAACCCGTATATGTTAAGATGTACCGACAACCAATGGG
>JAWQRJ010004088.1:0-11373 GCA_033557515.1 Diorygopyx duplodentatus
AAATATGGGGGTGGGGGTTGTTGCTGGTGAACAATAATTGTCAGAAAAAAACTATTGTCGCTATACTTTAGTACTGCTAAAACAGTTAAACATTTATCCTAACTTTTTCTGATATGTCTTACAGTTTTGGAGATATTAAAGCAAATAGCGAAGGGTTGTGTTGCCGATAGAGCGCTCCACCCCCCGAAAACGGGCGATTCCGCAGCTAAAAAGGTTAGACATCAGTCTATAAACCCACCAAGTTTCATTTAAGTCGGTGAGACACACTTGCCTGTGTTTCCTTGTGAGTTCAACTCGAAAAAAAACGTATAATTATTCTAGACTGTTAGAAAAGAATGTTTGCAAGGCAAATGTTTACCGCTTCCGCTTTTACAGTTTTTTAATCTGTTTATGAAAGTGGTGACAATATGGTGCTCTATTAAAAACAAACTCAAAGTCGTATTCGGCTAAACCGAAAGTCAAAATAATTGACAATATTATGAATATTTTTTGACTATTAATCATACATGACAAGTTTCGACTTTTTGCCAACCCTATACAATCGCGGTATTCATTCATCTAATATTCAGGGTTCAGTTTAGGGTTGTGGTCCTTGTTTGAACAAATAGCGCCGTCGGCCCCGCGCTCTTACGCTTTGCAAATATCATGAATTGTTTATCGGTTAATCAAGTCGACACAAAGCCGTCCCTGTCTCCCATCCCCTCGTGCCCCCAGAGATACGACCCCGTTGCGTGTATTCTCCGTAAAAAACGCAGGTTTGTTAATCTGCCGGGGATAATAACTTTTTGATTGAATTTTTTAGGATTATGGCTGCAATTTGCTTTGGGAGTGCATTTTTCTTCCTTTTGCAGATGTTCTGGGGGAAAGCTTTTGCATTCAATAATGTACGGCAACTTTTCCTACTTGCTGTGCTCGTGATGTTCATATTTTACACATTTTTCTTTTCAGTGGAACTTATTTTTGCTGCAATGTGGATTATAATGCCCCTTAACATTAGGCAACTTATATTGCAAGTGCGCTTTGAGCTTAAGTCTGTATTCGATGTTTTTATCCTACCTACGTTCTTTTGACGAATCATGCTCCTTTAAAGAAGTTTTAGCTGTTAGTTGCTGAGCTGTTACTCTAATAATACACTAGAACTATAATACCTTTAATTTTTTTTGAAAGTCTTCGTTGTCAGAAGTGTAAACCTTTTTTGCATGGATAAGCAAGGGATTTCTTACTTTGACCATTTATTTCCCAAATTACTCCAATTTCTTGCCGTTTTACTTGCCATGTTGTTCTTTTAAAAGCGGATCTGTCAAATTTAGAGATGCTCCCACCCGGTTTTAAACATCGCTCTTAAATCGTCCATCAAAATAGCTCTTTCATCGCTAAAAGAGGTTCGTGCACAGGGATCTTTAACACAGTTCTTTTAAATCGATTTTAAAACAGCTCTTTTTAGTAAAAGAGGATGCTGAACTTGGCTGGTAGGGTTTGCTGATGTCAAGCGAGCGATCAAAGGATGCATAAAACGTATCCTTTGATGGATATTCGCGTATCGTTTGATTATTTAATAAAGTGTATACTTTCCCTGTTTGTCATTGAGGTGTTGTTTAATTGAAGTCTTGTACGTCATACAACATAACCCAAAAAGGGGTGTTTAAATGTTGAATGTCGATCGTGTCAGTAAAGTTTCGGCATGACGTAACCCAAATTTATACTACCTCTATCCGGAAATAGTTGCTACAGTTTAATTTGACGTTCAGATTATTGGATATAGGCAACTTAATTAACTTCTCTTGACATAGTTATCAGGTGTTTTATGAATCTAAGTGTGTTATGGCCAAACTTTGTTTAAACTCGTTGCGCTAAACATAACGCTGGTGTTGCAAAACGTCAAATTCTGACATATTAATTATTTAACCGCTGTAACATAACCAAAACTTCAAAATACCAAGAAAACAACCAAGTGAGACAAAAAAGCGTGGAGAATTTAGTAACGATGATTGCAAGTGAATCTTCCATCACTTATAGCAAAATGTCAAAGACGATAACAAACTCAAAGGGGGTGCAATAAATGCCGCTGCTCGGAAGTTTTACTGTTCTGGTTCCACAATTTCAAAATTGTGGAAACAACTAATGTGATCGTAAGCCAAAACAGATTCAAAACATTTCCAAAATTCCCTTCTGCAAAAGAAGCACATTAAGATCGTTGGCACATCAATCGAAAATTCCGAAAAATACATTACACGACTTTCTCTCTCCTAACTCTCGTTTTGTTGTAACTCATAAACGGGTTTGTGCAGAACTATGATTTATATAATGAAAGAAAGCTGAATGTACAATGTTTTCAATTGGCTACAATCATTTTTAAAAAATATATTGGATTTTTTACAACAACAAAAACAAATGCATTACAGAATTATGTTTGGGTTAACAAGGTGTTACACTTTGTGGTGTAACTCATAAACGGGTTTGTGTAAAACTATGATTTGTATACCAAAAAACAGCTGAAAGTCTGACGTTTTCAATTCGCTACAATAATTTTTGAAAAACATGTTGGATTTTTTAGAAAAAAAAAAGCGTTAAAGGATTATTTTTGGGTTAAAATAACATAAGGTGTTACAGTTTTTGTTGTAACTCATAAACGTGTTCGCGTAGAATTATGATTTATATACCGCAAGACAGCTGAGAGCCCAACGTTTTCAATTGGCTACAATCATTTGTGGAAAATATATCGGATTCTTTACAAAAAAAACAAATGCGATAAAGAATTATTTATGGCTTAACATAATGTAAGGTATTACAGTTTCTAATGTAACTCATAAACGGGTTTGTGTGGAACTATGATTTATATACCGAAAGACAGCTGAAAGTCCAACTTTTTCAACTGGCTTCAATAATTGTTGAAACATTTATTGAATTTTTTTCCAAAAAAAAAAACAAATGCGTTAACGAATTATTTTTGGGTTAAAATAACATAAGGTGTTACAGTTTTTGTTTATAACTGATAAACGGATTTGTGTAGAACTACGATTTATAAACTGAAAGAAAGCTGAAATTCCAGTGTTTTGAACTGGCGTGATAATTTTTGAAAAATATTTTGGGATTTTTGCAAAAAAAACAAATGCGTTAAAGAATTTTTTTTGGGTTAACATAATGTAAGGTGTTACAGTTTTTGTTGTGATTCATAAACGGTTTTGTGTAGAACTATAATTTATATACCGAAAGGCAGCTGAAAGTCCAACTTTTTCAATTGGCTACAATGATTTTTGAAAAATATATTGAATTTTTTACAAAAAACAAATGCCCAAAAATAACTCTTTAAAAATGCGTTAAAGAATTATTTTTGGGTTAAAATAACATAAGGTGTTAGAGTTTTTGTTTATAACTCATAAACGAGTTTGTGTAGAACTATGATTTATATACTGAAAGAAAGCTGAAATTCCAGTGTTTTGAATTGGTGCAATAATTTTTGAAAAATATATTGAATTTTTTAAAAAAAAAATGCGTTAAAGATTATTTTTGGGTTAAAATAATGTAAGGTGTTACAGTTTTTGTTGTCACTCATAAACGGGTTTGTGTAGAACTATAATTTATATACCGAAAGGCAGCTGAAAGTCCAACTTTTTCAATTGGCTACAATGATTTTTTGTTTATAACTCATAAACGAGTTTGTGTAGAACTATGATTTATATACTGAAAGAAAGCTGAAATTCCAGTGTTTTGAATTTGTGCAATAATTTTTGAAAAATATATTGGATTTTTGCAAAAAAAAAAACAAATGCGTTAAAGAATTATTTTTGGGTTAACATAATGTAAGGTGTTACAGGTTTTGTTGTAATTCATGAAAGGTTTTGTATTAAGCTATGATTTATATGCCGAAAGACAGCTGAAAGTCTAACCTTTTTAATTGGCGACAATAATTTTTGAAAAACATATTGAATTTTTTAGAAAAAAAAATGCGTTGAAGGATTATTTTTGGGTTAAAATAACGTAAGGTGTTACAGTTTTTGTTGTCACTCATAAACCGGTATGTGTAGTACTATAATTTATATACCGAAAAGCAGCTGAAAGTCCAACTTTTTCAATTGGCTACAATGATTTTTGAAAAATATATTGGATTTTTTACAAAAAACAAATGCCCAAAAATAACTCTTTAAAAATGCGTTAAAGAATTATTTTTAGGTTAAAATAACATAATGTGTTACAGTTTTTGTTGTAACTCATAAACCAGTATGTGTAGTATGTACTATGATTTATATACCGGAAGAAAGTTGAAAGTTCAACGTTTTCAACTCGTTACAATAATTTTTGAAAAATATATTAAATTTTTGCAAAAAAAACAAATGAAAGAATTATTTTTGGGTTAACAAAGGTGTTACAGTTTTTGTTGTAACTCATAAACGGGTTCGTGTGGAACTATGATTTATATACCGAAAGACATCTGAAAGTTCAACGTTTCCAATTGGCTATAATAATTTTAAAAAAATATACTGGATTTTTATTAAAAAAAATAAATGCCTTAAAGCATTATTTTTGAGTTAAAATAATGTAAGGTGTTACAGTTTTTATTGTAACTCATAAACGAATTTGTGTAGAACTATGATTTATATACGGAAAGGCAGCTGAAAGTCCAACATTTTCAAGTGGCACAATGATTTCTAAAAAATTTATTGAATTTTTTCGAAAAAAAAGCAAATGCGTTAAAGAATTATTTTTGCGTTAAAATAATGTAAGGTGTTACAGTTTTTGTTGTAACTAATAAACGGGTTTGTGTAGAACTATGATTTATATACTGAAAGAAAGCTGAAATTCCAACGTAAGTAAAATGAAGTTAAGACGATGTTCGACTTTAATGAATTACGAATAATTATTCTTATTATTTGATTTCAAAATTGATCAAGTAAAGTATCGAATACACTATTAATTTATTATTTATTAATTTATATAGGCAGGTGTTATCGCAATACAACGTTTTTTCTGTTGAAACAAGGTAATTAAGAAGTTATTTTTCAATATTTATCATCAGATGATAATTAATTTGGGATATGAAAATTATTTTTCTTTCGAGATATTTTAATTTTAATTACCACCATACGGGGCTTTGACTACCCAAGAAATGCTTGTTCTGATGACAGTTAATTTTGTACAGCCTCTCGGATGTGAATGGGTTTTCATAAATTTATCGCTTAAAACAATGCTATAATCAGGTACTTTCCTCAATTTAGATTATCTTAGGTAAAGTAGATCCCTGTTATTTAATAACCATTCGTAATCTCAGACCAAACATTAAGACCAAAAATAGTTGGGTTTCTTGTAGATCTAACTCATCTAGTCTAAATCAACTGGTGTGGCTCACCCGCACGACTTTCTCCCAACTAATCTCCCGACGTTCTCTAAACGGTGCGACGTTGGGCAAATAATGTCGATTTTATTAAAAATCGATCCAAAATCCGACGACGAATTCAAAAAACACTAATATACCCTGTTTCATTTAAAAAACACAACACATTTTATTTAACCAGTCCAACAAAGTGAAGATAAGAAAAGGCAAGGCCAAGTAGGGGTACTTACACAAATTTCATATTTGAAGTTTACAATTCTTACAATTCAGTCATGTTCATTTATATTTGACGGTCCCGATATAATAATCTTTCTGGTTTGAAGATATACTTTTATCCTTTCATCCAGTTTTTGAGTTTTTATCAACCAACAATATCGATTTTAATAATAATAATAACAATTTAAAAAAACTGAGTGGGTGTAGATCACTCACACGACTTTCTCTCACCTAACCCCCCGATCTATTTTATGAAAATAACTTCTAAACGGTGCGACCTTGGACATATGTATGTATGTTTAGTCAAATCGACCATAAATTCCATAAAAACGCCAAAAAACTTGATTGAAAGCTAAAATAAACTACTTATACGGACGACCATGCTACACTTAAACTTAGGCAACCCAACCTACATGAGCGAAATTATGTTTTAATGTTTTATTTTTCTCTCGAAAACGGCATGTATTAAAGAATGCAGTGTATAGTTATTATGCAATTTAGAAATGGTTTTAAAAACCATATTACCTACCGTATTTTTATGAACGTACCATTGATTAATTTGTGTAAACAGGAATTAGTGAAATATCGTTTTGTCACCTTGTTGACAGTAAGCTAATCTAAGTTTTTTTGTTGTCAAGAAAGAAGAGTAAATTTACTTTAATACAATTGGAAGCGGCTAGGGGTGGAAGTGCACAGCCCAACTTTGTAGATTGCAAATACAGAGACCTTTTTTCGCTGCAAATGCAGCGAGAAGGAAGGGGTCTTCGAAAAGGTGGACGAGGAACCCGTGGGTGAACCTATGCCCGGACCATCAATCCAGCAATCCATAAGGTGGGGAAGAGCTTTTGACATAGAAGTAATAACTTGGAACCACCCTTATACCATCCCACTATTTAGACTACTGGAAGATAAAGCAGAGAAGTATGAATCGTCTATCAGCAAACAGTGAATAAGGTTATAAAACTGTTATAAACTGTTATATAAATTTTTAGTAAGTTCTATTGCCTAGTCTTGGAGTAATCAGTCACGAGTAAAGAAAAATTATAACGACGTAATATTTCCAGTCAAGCAAGCCTTTCCTTACACCCAACATCAATTTTTACCATTTCCCATCTCGCTTGTTTTCAACGGCGGTTTCTCGTTCGCTCCATAAATCTCGCAGTCGACTTAAAAGTGAATTGCCCGGCCATAAACAGTTTTACAGCCTTCTAGTAAAGCGCAGCGGGCATTGCATCCGTCATGCGGGTACATCCAGGGGTAATTGTAAGACGTCGTGTCTTACAATGGCCCCGGGCAAAATGGCGGCACGCATGGCCGGCAATTCAGCCGGCGGCCCCCCCAATTAGGGGTTCAAAGGGAAATTGTTTGGGTCTGTTCGGGATTTTACTGCGTCGCGCTCGCCTTTATCGACGCATTCCTCGAAGGACATCTAGCGTCCGTACGCGTAACCAGATCCCCGATGATTTACGGGCGGCCGTAAATTATGGACACTTAGATATTCAGGGGAAATGGATTGGCACTTTTGTGGTATTAGTGGCGTAGTAAAAATGGGATTTAAGTTGCGTTAAAATTATTTACGACGGGAAGTAAAAGTTTATAGTGCTCGCTTTATACTTGTTCCTTTTGATATTTAACATTGTTTAACATAGACGCGACAATTCTGAGAATTTGGACTTGATGTCTTGCTAGATATTTATAATTTTGTAGTTTTAGCTGGAAAATCATTGAACCACTCGGTGTTGTTTCATTTGTTATTTCTTAAAGACTACTTTTTACAAAAAGAAGAATCAGAACTAAATCAGTTAGTAATTCAAATGCGAGAAGATGAAATTAATACGAACAAAGAATCCGAGGCTCTAATTTAATTAGCGATGATAATAATAAAGTACTAGAGGAAGAGTTACACTTAAGCAAGTGCTTTAAATATAATTCTAGCAAATGTTTGGTTTAAAGTTTTAATGTTAATAGACTATAGAAATAAAATTTTACAAGAAGAAAGCGCAACAATCAATTTCTAAGAAAAAAATATCAAAAGTCTACTCTCAGATTTAAAAGACTTGAGAGAAAAGTGGTCTGATATTTTAGCTGAATGCAAACTTGTTGCAGATAATTTATAAATATCTTGCACAAATTTAGAAGAAAAAAGACTAAAGTATGAAAACAATTTTCAGCTGAAAATCTAAACGATTACGATTCGTTTAAAACTCAAATATTCTACCAAATTATAGATAGAGTAATCGGAAAGTTATCATGGCGATGTAAGGCAGGCAGTAAATGAATTTTGCAATTTATTTAGATTTTTACGGAATTACTTAGATATTGATGATATTGAACTAAAGAAGAATGCTGCACTTTTAGCAGAAAGGTATGTTTGCGATATAATATTTGCCAATAATATTGTAGACGAAGTACTATATTTGAAAAATATACACGCGGCAAATGTAGAAGAAAAAAAACTATGCGCAATTGAGTTGCTAAATAAATTATTCCGAACATATGCATTGCACTCAGAATATTCTGTGCAATGCCTGTAACTGTAGCTGAAGCAGAAAGATCATTCAGTGTACTGGAAAGAATTCAAAACACATTTAGATCTACTATGTGCCAAAATCGTCTAAACAGTTTGGGGACTTTGTCTATTCAAACATGTTCAGCCAGAGAAATAGATTTCGATGATCCAAGTGATCGAAAGTGATCCAAATGTTCGCATCCAAAAAAATCAGAAAAAGCATCAATATAACATAAAGTATATTGTTGTAATTAAATTGTTTTGTGCAATAACAAATATGTGGTAGGTACCTAAGGAATAAATAATAAATGTATACATCTATAATAACATTTTTTTATTGTGGAGCCCATGGTGAATAATTATCCCCGGACACAACCTTAGCTCTCGACGCCCCTGGATGCAATAGATATCCAGAAAATCGCAAAAATCGTATTATTAACAACATATGATTATTATATTAACATATTATTAAATTCAAAAACACTCAAAATAATAATACACTTCTAAACACATATATACATATGATGGCTACTTTCGATATTACAAATTTATATTCCAATGTCCCCATGAGAGAGGCTTTAACAACAGCAGAACAAATATTAAATCACTCTAATAGCAGATACCATTACAATTCGCCATTATAACCAATATCATACCATAACTATTCAAAGAATTATGAAAAAATAACCCCTCCAAGTAATAATCTACAGTATCCAAGTAATAATCTACAATATCCAAGTAAAATATATTATTCCTTCACTAAGAAAATACACATTTCACAAAAAATGCAGAAAATATTAAAACAATTAATATCATTGCTACATACAAAACCAATAACAATAGGCATTAAGATCAAAAATCGGAAATGCCTTATCTTTCAAAAACGAAAGATAAAACCCTTTTCTTAAAGGTGGGGTTTATTAACTGGAATGTGATACCGTAAATTGGAAACCAGAATAAAGGAACAAATGCATAATATAAATTCAGCGTTCGGAAGACATTTTCCTACCTACAGACAGGACCTCGATAAAAACAACAACGCCAAACTACTTAAACAAATAAATAAAAATTCCAAGAAAGGGAGGAGAGTAATGATTTTTACTAATCGGTATGTTTAGAAACTAAATTTTGATTTTTAGCACTTTTATTCGTCGATCGGTTTCGGTATCAATTTTAAATTCAAAATCAGTAATACAGACTTTTGTAGAATCATTATGAATACAACCGACACAAGCTTAACTCTGAACAAATGGAAAACTATACACCTTAAACTACATAAATCACTGTTAAACATCAAATTTATCAAAACATTTCTACACTTTAAGTTAATTACTACTTTTGCTAATTTTAAATTTCCTAAGCACATGAATAGAAATAAAGTATTCAATTAAAACAGCAATTTCTGAAAACAGAAATTAGAAAACAATACAAAAAAATTAATAATTACAACATAATATTATACAACCTATATTCAAATTTAAACGTAGAATTCCACTTTCTGATACTTGATGAATACATTTCAAAAGCTAAATTCCTCAATAAAATCACACTTCATAAAATAACTAAAAAACACAAAAAGAAAACAGAATTATTAAAATGAAATCAATTATACACTATTTGAAAAGTCACACGAATTTCACATCCGTTTTACTAATCATACATCTCTGAAACTAACTAAATCAGAAGAAACGCTTCTTCAAAAAGGACATAAATATGCTCCGTACAAAAAAATCAACTTTCCAAAATTGACAACAGAAATTGAAGCAGCCATCAAAAATCATCAAGAAGAAGAAGAAATCAAGAAACAAATTATTACAACCATTAGAAAAGAAGAAAACCTACAAAATCGATGTAAAAAATCAAGAATACATTAAGAATAAGAAAACTTCACATTGCGAAACCTACAAAAAAAGATAAAAAAAGAAAACATCATAGTTACAACAGGAGTTAAAAATGGCTGGTATAATCCTAATGAATAACGTACATCGTTAAAAAAACAGAACAATTTATATAAGAAAATTACTTTGTAGCGGTAAAGAGAAACCCTACTCTAACTTTTCACAATAACTTCAAAAAAATCATAAAAAATACACCAGAAATTTTAAATAAATGTCACTTAAATCCTAAAAAAGAATTACCTATGAACTCAATAACCCCTAAGCTACATTCACTCTCCAAAATACATAAAAATGGCATTCTAATTAGACCAATTATAATCTCCACTAATTCTAGTTCATACTTTGTTTCTAAATTCTTAGTCAATTGTTTCAAAAATATAATTGAATTATAATTGAAGAAATCGTTATAATTTATTTGATAACATCCACAATTTAGTACTACCTTCTGAATTTACAACTTTATCATTTGACATTAATAATTTATACACTAATATACCTATTAAGGAAACAATTTCCATAGCTATACAAACCATTAATAATCACTTAAACAATAACACAGATGCTAATAACTTGTAACAGCTTGCATTAACCAAAATCACTTTACATTTAACAATAAATATTACCAAATGATTGAAGGTTTACCTATAGGCCCCCCATTTAGCGGACTTATGAGTGACATTTTCATGAACCATTTAGAAGAAATTATACACAACAGCAATTTCGAAATCATTAACATATAAATATTATTGACATCATAATAATGATTGAAGTTTCGCATTAACAATTAACAATAATTTAACAATTTTTAACTCGCTATTTTATTATATTACAAACATTAACTTTCTAAAATTACTTAATATAATTCTTCAATTTAATAATTGATATAAGTTTTTATCTGTAAATATGCAAAATCATATAACTGTTATAATCATTACAGACTTTTCATTATAAATAAATAAAAGTTATAAAATATAGAAATTAACCACAAATAAACATATGTATGTAGTTTTGTTTTGAGAAAATTATATGAAAACAATTTTGTAGATCTTAAATAAACTTTGGATTCTTCACTTGTTTGAAAAAATTTCTAAAGCTTTAATCTTGCACACTAAATAATACACAGTGTCTCAGAAAGCAGAAAGCTTATCCCATTGATTAATAAATGCCAATATTCATCTAAATTATTGACGTATTAATAAATAAATGATATAAAATGGAGAAATTAACCACAAATAAACATATGTATGTAGTTTTGTTTTGAGAAAATCATATGAAAACAATTTTGTAGATCTTAAATAAACTTTGGATTCTTCACTTGTTTGAAAAAAATTCTACAGCTTTAATCTTGCAAATTAAATAATACACAGTGTGTCTTAAGAAACCTTATCGGATTGATTAATAAATGCCAATATTCATCTAAA
>JAWQRJ010004089.1:0-11372 GCA_033557515.1 Diorygopyx duplodentatus
GATATGAATAAGGGGTTAGGCGGAAGGAGAGGAAAAACCCGGGAAGCGGGGATGATAAATTCGCCATTACCAGATTGCGTTCCGCCGTGGCGAATTGTGCGCGGGGCCCCGAGGGGGCGCGCGTTTTGTAATTTTCGGAAGCGATCAACGTGATACGTGGCGTGCTGTTAATAATTGATGCACCTGGAAATTTCTGGGAAAAGCCGCTCTCGGAAAAAAAGTAAACTGGGATCCATCCACTTTTGTCAATTGGCGAATTTAGTACCACATGTAATAGGTAACAACGACTTGTTATAGTCAACAATGACGTAATGAAAAGAATGCCACCGATTTGATTCCTAAATCTATTTCTACCACTGGATCTCTTAAAGATTGTTTGCTATGGTCGATCAGGTTATATCGACCCTGATCATTGCAAGTTCCACGATTTGAATAGTTTCCACGATTAAAGTTATTGAAGAATTCTGCAACGCCTGCAGCTACCTCTTCTTTGCATCTTTAAAAAATAGTGTGAACGACATTAATGCCCAGTTGCACAAAACATTCCGTAAAGTTAATCGGAGATGTTTTGTGCAACCGGGCATAAGGGTGCTAGTTTCAGCATCTACTGTTAAACTTTAACTGTTAAGACTTTAGTTATTGTATCTTCGTATGTATTTAAACCTTGGTCGTTAAAGTCAGTGTCCGCTTTTAAGACAATCGCTTTAATATACGTACAAGAAAACACGGGCAACCCGGAAATGTGGGGTGTTTTGAGATAGGAACGCTGCATATCTTTTTCGCTGGTTCTCGAGGTGTCGGTCAATTTTTAGCGCCAAAAAATCGTTAAGTAACACTAAGGTAAGGTAATACTTTACAAATCACCAAATTTTGTATTCATAACTCTTGAATGGCGTATCCATCATGTTCCCTCACCCGTGGTGTGTGTTTTTAAAATTGAGAGAACGTTGTAATGAAGTGTCTAAAAATAGGACTTGGAACCGGGTTTTGTCAAGAGCGCAGTGACCTCCGAAACCGGTCTTATCAAGAAAAGAAGCGACGCGGGACAACCTCGACCGTCTCGAAGCTCGACCGGCTCCGCTCTAAGATGCGGTGCCCGCTGAGCGAAACGTTCGCGGTCGTTGCCGGATAAGTAGAGGGGTGCGTCTGAATAGAAACGCGCGCAGAAGACTGCGGCGCTCCGATAGGGAGGGCGCTGTTAAACTCTCGTCTAAGCAGCCCGAGAAGACCGATATAAAAGACTTGCAGTTCGTTCCAACCGATGCAGTTCGTTCCAGCGCTCCAGTAATACGTGAAAACCAATAGTGAAAGCCAGTACCAGTGAAACAGTAGTGAGAGTGAAAAGTAGTGCCAAGTGTGGGCCACCCGCAGTACAAGTAAGTTTGTGCGTCCTTCTCCAGACCCGTCCCGTCTCTCTCACATGACTGTATTGAGTTCATCGCCGTGCAGCTAGCTAGTCCTGTCTCCGTTCCTCTAACGAGTGCTAGTGTTTCTGCCTCGCACGTTAGTCCTGTCTCTGTTCCTCTAACGTGTGCTAGTGTTTCTGCCTCGCACGCTGGTCCTGTTTCCCTTTACCGTATTTTCCATACACTTTGTGGTCCAGTCCTAATTTGTTCCCGTCCGTTGTTTTTACCAGAAATACCTGTCCCGTTCTCCGAGTATTTTTCGAAGACCGATCGCACGAACTCTGACCGTTTGATTGTTAATTTAAATTGCTGAATTGTTATTCTCCTGCTTGGAATTGTTTCCGTCCGCTGTGTATTATATATTATTCCGATTGTAAACTTTCCTGTCCGCCGTTTTACTGCTTTGCTTATTTGAATAAACTGTTGTAAACCTACTGACTCCAGACTTTGAAGAAACCGAGAAGATTCCAGAAGACTCCGGAAAACTCCGAACACCTGCAAGATTAACAGAACGCCTGGAATCCGTGTCTTCACTGAGGCTGGAACATCCCAGATACCGGGATGGACCAGAGGGAGAGTAAATTCCCTATAACAAATCTAGCGCCCGAGGTCCGTGAAACAAGAAGAAGAAGACCGTTTAATTTGTATTGTACATTTTTGGAATATCTTTTATTTTTGTAATTTATTGTTAATAAATTAATATTAAAACCGATCCGGAGTTTGCGTCACAACGTCCACCAAAAGGTCATCTTAAGGGATTTTTTGATTTACAATTACCTTACACAAGTGTACATGTAAACATGATTGTGAGTTAATGACTGTAATTTAATGATAGCATTTCTTTGGTGTAATTCAGAATTAAAGCTTCATCGGAGAAATTTCTAATAACATTTTCCCATAGTCTAAAACAAAAAACATCTAAAGCCTGTGTCATTCCTGTTGTTTGTTGCCTGTGTCATTCCATTTTTTGGTATTATCAAGATTTTCACACCTGTTTCTGCGATAGTGCGCCCTGAAGTTCAGCTGGATAGTGTCCACTCCAAGAATCAAGTAATATCGTACTTTGAGATCCAGTATTCGGTAAATAAACATCTCGGTGTTTATTTACCAAATTTTTAAATGGTTGGATGTTAATTTACCCGATGTCGACGCAAAGATATAAATATTTACTGGGCGGAATAATGTTTCTTGCACTTGAGGTTCAAACTTACCAGTGCGTTCTTTTAACACTAGGAAAAGAACAGATAATAAACGGCCATTTGTAGAAATTGTTGTGATAATGGTGTAGCAAATAGTGTAACAAATTTGCTTATTTTACGTGAAACTATACGTTGTGCCTTTTTGCCAAATCCACCAGTGACTTGCTTTGAAAGTAGGATATTTAATGAGCTCTTTTCTTGTAGCGTCCAGCGCAGAAGGTTTTATCATGAATTATATTGCCCCTTCCAACAGAATCTTAGAATTTCTTAAGTGCCGTAAAATGGGGTTACTTTGAACAGGTTTTTCGTTGGTAAGTTTTTTAACATCCTAAATTCCATTTTTTGCTTAAATAGAACAATGTGTCCTTTGGCTATCAGATATACATATAAGAAATTCAAGGCCCACATTTTCTCCCCACAATTTTATATATATATGTTTTTAAAAGTGTCAAAGTACCCTTGAGTGTAGGGTTTATTTGACAAGGCATTGAAATGTAACTTATCTCAAAGATCCAAACCGTAAGAATTACTTTGACATCATTGTGAT
The DNA here is from genome assembly GCA_033557515.1 of Diorygopyx duplodentatus. Lineage (NCBI taxonomy): Eukaryota > Metazoa > Arthropoda > Insecta > Coleoptera > Scarabaeidae > Diorygopyx > Diorygopyx duplodentatus. Next base: position 3,153 of record JAWQRJ010004089.1, read on the forward strand.
AAAAAAATATTTTATGCATTATACAATTAAATGAAAAACAACGATTTTTTACAATCGAATTGTCATCTTTATTAAGGAAACATTTTACGTAAAATATCTGTACCGTGTGTACTATTATAGGCACTTATAGGCGCATCTTATAATTATCATTGAGATCAAAATCAAGAGCAATATAACAATCAACTTTAGCTACATTATAATTAACTAGAACAAAAAATTTGAGCAACAATAGAAAAAAAGTTAAAAAGAATTAGTCTGCGTCCTCTTCGCACACCATACATTCATAAGCAGGATTAGTCAAGCCTTTGTTACGGATGCGGCAGACCCAGTCTTTGCAAGTGATGCAGCATATCCAGTCTGCAGGATGGCGATAGAACCGGAAGTCACATCTGATGTAACAGAGGTTGTTGTCCTTCTTCTTGCCCTTCTTTATTCACTTCTTGCGGACCATATTAATTAGGGGAACATCTTCATCGGAAGAAGTCTGGTCTTCCGCAGGCGGTGCACCACAAGTTGAGGCGATTGGTAAAGTGGTCGGATCATCCCCGATAGCTGAGACATTCTTAACAGTTGAGATATCGTCTTCGATTTCTGGGGCATCATCGATATTGGAAATCTTGGCTTCTGTGTTCCTGGTGGCACATCTGTGTTCCTGGTTTGTGAATGACTTTCTTTTCTCTTTTATGTCGAATCCTTTCAGAGTTGTAGCCCCTTGTCTCTTTTAAAAACCCCAGCAGATTGTTATCGAGGATATGTCCAGTTTCTTTTGAGCGATCTGCTGGAAGCTTTCTCAAGACAGCTTCAGGATCGAAAGGGTGAAGATCCGTAGTTCTGAAGGAAGCTCTGTAGATTTTTCATTGCATTGGAAGCCAATGCATCCATCAATCTCTTCAGCAGCATGGGAAACTGTGGCTTTGGAATGGCGCCCCGTGTTCTTGATTCTTTTCTCCAGTTGTACAAAACTTTTCTCCATTGTTTCTTTAAAGGACCATAGTCACTCACGTCCAGAGGTTGCATCATGTGAGTAGAGTTTGGTGTCAGAGTCATAAAGTAAATGTTCTTTTCCACAGCAGTCTTGCCGACTTCAGGTGAAAAATGAGAAGCCAAATTGTTACCAATTACAACAGCTTTTCCATGTACTACTCTGTGTTCCTAGATGTGCGGCAGCAATACTTTGAAGAACCAAACAGCGAAGAGGTTCGTGTCAAACCAGCCGCTATTACTGTTTCTGTAAATAGTTCCAGGTGGGCCAATTTCTGTCCACTTGTCGTAAAGGTGCTTCGATTTGTAGACAACCACGGAAGGAATCAGTTTTCCGTCAGCGGTGCCACAGAACGTGATCTGACTGATGATTTCGAATGCTCCTAGACTCTTTCGACGCGTTTGTGCCCTCGGGGTACTAGGACTTTTATTGCTCCGGTGTCGTCTGTTATATTTGTCTCATCATAACTATAGATAAGAGGACGCCGTGTTGCCAGGTCTACCGACTTTTCGGTAGATCTACCGATTTTCGATTGAATGCACCGATCTGCCGATTTAAACTGCTATTCTACCGAAAAGCTTGGTTTGGTCGTTAAAAAAATACGTTTTAAAAGATTTCAAGTAATAAAGTTTCGTTTTCTAAACCAACGATAATTCATTGAGAAATGGTCGTACTTTATATAGTTTGTCAAAATTGGACGAATTTCTATCTGGTAAAACCGAATTGTAATTTAGATGTATGTGATTTAGAAGCCTTTTCGTAATTTAAGTGGCGCGGGTAAATCGATGTAGCCTGAAGCCTTGGTCGGGTTGTACTTGTTGCAATGCGTTAATAACTTTATATCTAGCCGGTTCTCAACATTTTCCATAGTTTTGCCAAAAACAATATTATTCATGGCTTCATAGTGATTTTTTTCGATATTACGGCTTTTCTTAATTTAAGTGGCGCGGGTAAATCGATGTAGCCTGAAGCCTTGGTCGGGTTGTACTTTGTTGCAAGCGTTAATAACTCATCTAGCCGGCTCTCAACATTTTCCATAGTTTTGCCAAAAACAATGGAAAATGGCTTTATAATGATTTTTTTGATTTTTGATGACATGGTATTATTTTGGCACAATGTAAGTAAAATAGAACAGGCGGAACTTGAATGTTTAATATTTTAACTAATTTCGTATTCAATCTCTTTTGTTTTCCACACTCATCAGTAAACGTTGAAAGGGTGTTTTCAGTAATAAATTGGATGAAAACTAAACAAAGAAACAGGTTAACTACAAAAATCATTAACGATTCAGTTCATGCTAATCGTTATGTTGGTGACAAAAACTGATATAACTTTGTAGTTGAAAAAAAATAATTTCGAGTAGGACCCATGCAAATTTATATCAGAATCAATAAACAGATTAGTTGTCTTGAATTATTTCTTTTATTTGGCCTACCAAGCTAATGGTGGTTTTAATTTTTGGTTTGTCGTTTTTTGAAATTATTATAGAAATATCCTAGATAATGTATCAGAATTATCAGCTTTTATTTTTTTGTAATTTTTTTAAACGAAAAATAACGAAACACTTTAAATAATGTACTGATAGATAAACCGTATTTTGGCGCTCTGGTAAAGTGAACCCAAAACCTGTCAAAGTTAGCCTTAATTTAACCCCGTTTTACGGTACATATTTTGAAATAAATCAAACTTATCAACTTATCTCGGCCACTGCCGCCTTTACGCTTTCTTCCCACCTATTTACGCTTTCTTCCCATCTATATAGTCGCTGAATACTTTTTACTCTTATAAAACCGATGTTGTACACTTTCTACAGAACGTGTTATTGTTTTACCGCTATTCCAATATTTTACAACTTTAGCGGTGTAATCAATGTCCATAAGACTTCCGCCTTTGTCACAGGTATTACCTTCATTTACAAAATTTATATTTTCTTCGTCCTCTATTTCTGGTTAAAAAAAATTGTGATGCATGAGGTTCAGCGAGTTTTTCAAATTCTAATCCAATTTCTTATTTGAAGACGAATAAAGGCACCTTTTTGTGATTCAATTTCTGCACGTATTACATGTGAATCACCGGTGTTAGATATTTGAAAGGTTCTTATTAACATTTTTATAACATTGACTATGTTAGCTTTTCCCAGACTAAAGAACACTTATAATGGTTTATAATAAAACGTTATACTCCGCAATAATAAAGTATAAAAATGTAGTAAACTTTACTCCAAATTATAACTGAAGATTGAAAGAGTAAGAAAAAAGCGACTTATATACCTGTAATAACCGCACAAACTATTTGTTTGTGCGGTTATTATACGTTATAAACAAGTTTGTATCGCCAAAATAAGCCATATTGTTCAAAAACAAAAGACTTATTTAGATTAAGAAAAACAAGAAATTGTGATAACGATGGCAGTGTTTGGAAATTTGGTTCTATGAATTTTACAAGATATAAATTTTTCACGCAATGTTCCGTTTGTAAGATAATTGAAAAAATCACTTAAGTTGACGTTTTTTTCAATTTCAGGGGTTAAAATCCCTCTCATCCTCTACGGGTGCGAAACTTACTAATAGATATTCGACTCTGCGTCATTTAAGAGTGTGTATTAAAAAATTGGGGGTTTGTAAAGTGTTTCCACCGAAACGATTTTTTGGCGCTAAAAATGACCTACATCCGGAAAACCAACTATTGGGCCGTTAAAAAATACGGAAACGTTCTTATCTGAAAGAATTTAATAAACGTACCGAGTCTCATTAAAATATGAATGTCTGGGTTACCTGTGTTCTCTTCTTAGTTGGTTCATTCCTAACCAAATATTCTATATTTCATTTTACAAATGTTCATCTGTCTATTAAATGAGAAAAAGAATCGTTAATCCAGGTTTGACGTTCTAAACTTAATTGATTCTAATAAATACTTGTGCGGTTCTGAAAATATATTCATTGAATTACTTTACTATAATTTATTATATTTGTTTCAAACTCGGCGTGCACTTGTTGCGGTGAATGGGTAATAAGTAATAATCATAGTTTAAGTAATAATCATAAACTTTTTCTAGGGTAGGCAATAAATTTGAGCTTCGCACCTCCGTTCACCACCTACAACTTTTACACCACAAAAAGTACAATGACTTGTATTATTATTGCAATGGTCTCTAAAGTAAATATAAGCAAGCAGTTGTCGCTTTGGTGTGAAAAAATTAATATACATGAACGGGGTGACAATCTCAGACTTAAAAATGAAATATCCGGTGCCTTTGAGTATGTACATAAAAATGCAATGTAATACGAGTATATCCCTTGTCCTTGAGTATGTCCCAATTATTTGCATGCACTGAATATTCCAGGTCTAGCGTGGGGTTCAGCCAAGCAGACCTGCGTTTAATGATTGAGAGAGAGGATCCTTGAATTTAGTTGATTACGCTCAAGATGATTTTGTAAATATGTGAGGAATGTACATGGTCGAGATATCCTCACCAATTTAGTATTAAAGATGATTCTCAGGCCAAGCGGCATTAATACTAAAGGAATAAAATGGGGAATGATTGCACCCTTCCTTGAGTTATGTCGCTCGGGCGCGAGATAACTGAAGGGATGGAGCAATGCGATAGAAATCAATTGGTGTGACTCACTCACACGACTTTTTCTCACATAAACCGCCGACTGGTTTAATAAATATATTTTTTAAATGAAAAAGAGTGTATTAATACATTTTTGAATTCCCCGTCGAATTTTTGATCGATTTTATATTAACATAAACTTGCAAAAGTCGCACCATTTAGAGAAGGTCGCGAGGGATGAAGTGAGAGAAAGAGCCACATCAGTTGATTTTAAATTATGTTTCCCTTAAAAATCAATCTGAATTATATTCATTAGTGTATTTTTATTATTTATTTAAATATCAATTTACCAACATGCTGTTAAAAAAATGTCCAAAAAAAGTATACGTCATTGACGATCATTGTACAGATGTAAATATTAATTTGGAAATATTAATATGAAATGTTGTTCGAAAGCCAAATTTTATTTCTTTAAACCTTTACTCATAACCTCTCATCTGATTTTGACATTTCGACAGGTCATTGCGTGCAGATTGCCACATTATACTGCATTTTTATTTATTTAATACGGGTCATCTGAACTGTTTGTGATGTAAAATGCAGCGGTAACCATGAGCGGTGTCTTTGTGATAAATAAAATACCACAAAGATTTAGAAGGTATACTCCTAAGTCAGTTCAGAAATAATTGAAGATAAACTCATAAGCGCACTACATTTTTGGGAGAACCATGCTAATATTAAATAGCTCAGCTCGAATCTTGGCTTAGATTGACAAATCGAAATGTCTAGATCCACCTATATACGGAAAATAGAAGCCGAAGGATAAGTATTCATTTGTATGTTTGTTGTATCTTCTTTGTTAGTAAGCAAAATAAATTGCAAATTTGATGAATTAGAATAGAAATACAGTAATACATACTACATATTATGAAATTTTATGTTACTGAAAGGAAGCATCAAGTTTGTGATTAGCGTATAGTGTTTTGATATGTTAACTCCTGAGAACTAGAGAGTTCTGAGAGAGAAGGAAGTGGAAATTCTGCCATATTCGTGGCAACTCTTATTTCTGAAGATGTGATAGAAGTAAACAAATGTTAACTTTCAATTTAGGTAACTTATTACAGTGAAACTATCTGAAATTTTTAAGAAAATGTTGAAAGCATTTTATTTCTGTTTGAGGAAGTACCGCCACTACTCACGAGAATAATCTGTAGCCAGGAAATGGTCGACTCACATAAATCATACTTTATCAAACAATACCTCTCCTGAATAGAAAGATTTTACTACCGCAATTCTTGCTGAGAGAGCACATCTCGATATTTGATTCAAGTGGCTGTTGGCACTCGGGAGTTCCACCCCGTAGGTATTAACCGCGGGCGACTTAACGGTCGTTTATCTGGGAGGGTTCGTGAACGCCGGCGGTAAGTAATTTAAAATTCCCGCAAATCCCGTCAGTGGCGGCGATGAGGGGCGAATGTGGGGGCGCGGACAAGACTTGAATTTACAATAATTTCGCCGGGCGAACCGCTCCGACGTCGGAATTTATGTAAATACAGATTAAGTAAAACAAGCAGTTTCCATGGCCGGCGGCCTCCCGACTCTCCCTTCGACTCCTTCCGGTCTCCCCCACTCTCCTCGACTGACAATATAAGCCGCGAACTATAAACATTTCATCGGCGGCAGCAGCCGCAGCGCATCCCCGTTTGCATAATCCCGCCAAGGATTAGCTATTCGCGCGTAAGATGAATAACGGGCGGTTTCCTCCTTTTCCTCTTGACGGACGTGCGGGACGCGAGGCCGCAGGGGAAGCGCGTAGGAACGAGGGGGAACCAGTCCCGAAGGTCCCGTGCGACCCTTCCGTAATTTAGTTTCGGGGTTTAAATTGTAACCGCGCACGCAATTTGCGAAATATTAAATTTGGGAGTAACTGTTTTAACGGGCAGATACCTAAAGGTGTGTGCTATAGTACCTAAATTCATGTAATGTGCAGAAACGGGCCTATTTCCTTGAAATGCCGACGTATCTCGCATTTCCTTGCAGTTGTTAGCCAGGTTAAGGAAATGTTTGGCACTACAATGTATGCAAAGTAAACTTTGCACACATTGTCGATTAATTAGCAATCGATCATAGAGTGGACTAGGTATAATAAAGAAAAGGGAAGATTTTCATGGAAAATTCACTGCAAAAAATAAAAGCATCTTCTTGCAAGATTTAGATACCCTAGTACATTTTGAACAGTAAAAACAGACACCCCGTTCGTTACTGATTGTTCCAAAACTAAACTACAGAATGGGCTAAAAAATCAATATTATTATTAAGTTCCTCCAGAATCAAAATTTAAATTACATCATAATTAGCCTTACATACGTGTACCTATAATTGATAAAGTTGTAACTGCTCACACGGCTTCTATAATGCTCTCGTCACGATTCATACGGTAAATGGAGAAACGTACTGGAAGTTATTGTGCCATTGTGCTTTGACAGCTACATTGGTCAAACTAAATTGTTAGAATAAAATTTGGTTTTACCAAAAAATGTCAGAAGCAAATGATTTTAATATTGGACTTTATAGTACGGAAAGCACTAAGGAACCCGGAAATGTAATAAGGCCTTTAATGATTAATTTATATTAATTTATGCCTAAATGATAGAAACAAAGTAATGGAAAATAATAATGCTTACTCAGTGTTCACTCAGTTTGAAGCACAGTAATATCAAGGAAAACATTGGTTACGAGAAAACCACTAACAATAGGTAAAACGCTGAGTTATGAGAGCAAATCGTTGAAGCAGAAATCCTATAGTTTGCGGTTTCAACAACGGTAGAAACCGAAGTGGGATTTTTAGACCGCCCACTTCTATCAAATTTCTTACCTGTCCCCTTTCGTTGACTGGCAGGTATAACTATTTGTTGACTAAGTTGATTCCTCATAATGTGAAGTAAATGGTTTTTTGATATTAATTTATGTGAAAAAAAAACAAAAATACTATAAAATTATGCTTGTGTTTCTGAAGGTACAATCTATACCTTCAATAGAATTTCCATAATTATTTAATCGGAGGAGTGAGGGTAAAATTATAAAGTGTAAGATTAAAACTTATAAATTTCTATGTTTGCGCATCGTTAAAAATTTAATATTAACAATTAAGTATACTTGAAAAATTTATGTGGGATTTCAGATAGGTATTGACAAGGTGCTTAGAGAAGTTGAACGTTGCTCGAAAAACCGTAACTTTTTAGCAAAAATCTCGGAATAATTCGATTTCTCGCAAATTAATGAAAACAGCAATTACTTTTAGATGGGTTCTATTTATTCTGTTGATTCTATTTATACAGGGTGTCCAGTAATTATGCGCAAATACTGCAAGGGCATATTGTACAATTGATTTTAGGTGGGGTTCTTTATATAATTTTTTTAAATTTAGGCCTCCCCTACCGAGTTAGAGGCATTTAAAGGATTGGGCAAAAATATCGTTATTGGGGTTATTCTTGAGAACGACATTGCCTACGTTTAAATTTTTTTTGCGTACCTTGTATTTTTAAACCGTGTATTTTAATACGATAATCTCATTCGCATCTGGTCATCGCAAAGGGGTGAAACCAACAACCCCTATCGATTTTTACAAAAGAACTTTTTTATCCGTTCGTTTTCTTCGCAAACAAAGGCATCAGTCATATAG
>JAWQRJ010004090.1:0-11371 GCA_033557515.1 Diorygopyx duplodentatus
GATCCACTGTCAATCCTTCCTTCGGAAATTTTCGTTTTTGCTCCAAGTTAACACCTTCCTCAACCATCTGTTTTAATTCACCTTTATTTTTCATAATATCGTTAATATGTGTTTTTCCAACCCCATATTTTTCGGCCAACTTTCGCGAACTTAACGCATACTTTTCACTTTCCGCGATTATATTTCTTTTGTCTTTTACCGACAAACGTTTTCTTCTTACCGGCGTACTTAATTAAGAAGCTTTCGAATACGAAGACAACTTTAAACTAATCCAGTAACCGAAAGAACCTTTCGAAGACGACCGAATAATACCAGCCGATATCGGCAGGTAAATTTCTGTGAAGATAGGTCGTAAAATTTTGGGTTTATTTGGCCGTGGTCGTTTTATGAGGGTGGCCGTAAATAACGGATTTTCGTATATGGGAATTTCCTTATAGTGGATTCGGGGAACTTTGAAACTGTCCGTTACGTCAGGTAGCCGCTTTAGACAGGTGACCGTTAACACAGGTTTTACTGTACTTAAATAAATGTATAAATAAGGTTATTTATACTTATAATATAGTATATTTATAACCATAAATAATATGTACTCTTTAGACATATATTTAAAGGTCATCGTTTTTCTATTGTAACAAAAAGTCCTTTGCGGGGTCTGAGGATAATTTCTAATGTAGGATCGATGTTTTCCATGGTTTGTGTAGTCTTTATTTTATAATTTCTCAGAATATAAACCAAAATAGTTTTCTCTTCCGCCAGGGAATATTTCTGACCTACAAATTTTTTTTTATATTCTCTAAGTTATGGTTCAATTATACTTACCAATACAGTTTCTGGGTCCTGCACTGAAAGGTATATAAGCGTAGGGATGTCTGTCTTGCGAATTTTTAGGTAGAAATCTGTCAGGATCGAACATCTGTGGATTTGGAAAATATGTTGGATTGTTGTGTATGTCATGGATTTGGATGTTTACGTTACATCCCTTTGGAATAGTATAATTATCTGTAAATCAATATTAAATCACCTTCAATTAAAGCCACAGTCAATTAAATCACCTATTTTGATATCTTCACTAGCGACCCTTGTTATTGTACCAACGCTGGGGAACATTCTTTGACATTCCTTAATAACTCTTTCCAAATATTTCAATTCGCTTAGGAGCGCATAAGTTAAAGTTTTTCCTGGAGGAACCACAATTGAAATTTCCTCATAACATTTCTCCTATGAAAGCAATACTGGGCACAAAAGTGAAAGATAAAAATATTTTTTTATGTACTTGAATTTCTGGATGAAGGGCTAATAGAAACGTTGCCCAACATAAGGCTGAGGCTTTAGTATCATGTCCCTGTGCAAACTTTGTATTACTTACTAGAAATTTACCAAAATATTTTTATGGTAAAACTTGCTCACGAAGCTCTTTTTTTGAGAGCGCACCATCTTTCAAAATTTCCAATAGTAGATCCAAGAAAGCTTTACGTTTCTACTGGCCAACATTATCAATTTCTGAATTGGTTCCAAGAGATTTTTGTCAAAATCAGAATTTCATATTTAGATAACATAATATAAAGACGATTCACTATTATTACTTCATTTGTGGTATTATGAATAATGGATAAATACTTTAAAAATTGTTTTCCGTATTTTGTTCGATAGAAAATGAAGTCAGAACGTAACCATGGTCGTGTTATCCTAAGTATCGACAGCTCACATGTCCTGAAATTAACGAGTACAAACGATTTTTTTATTAACCATTATCAAACTGTTTATTAACCACTACCTACTGATTGCAGTCTCATATTCGTTACCTTGATTTGCTAATGAATTTAATTCTATGCCCATGGCACTTTCTGAAATAATGCAAAGAAGTTTTTTTGATACCCAAATTTAGCTACTACACTTTACTTGATATTATATCCAAAGCACAGTGGGTGAGATATGGATAAATATCGAACGCATCTCCATTGACTTTGTGTGATAACATCTTCACTAATTGTTCAGCCTTTTCTGCAAAAATCTCTGTGGCACCCTCCAATACTTTGAAATGAAATGCTGGAGTTAACAGCTTCCTGTCTTTTGACCATTTTTTCCCTATTTAATTAAAATATTTTAAGCAACACGATTAGATTGATGTATATTCTTAAGGATTTTAGCCTTACTCTCTATCAGTATATTCAAAAACAAACACTACATAATTGTTGATACTCACCAGTACTAGTAAGCAATCCTTCACCAAGCCAAGGATGAACCATATCGTAGTTATTTCCTTTTTGAATATGCACAGTGCTGCTTAGCACCATCTGCAAAACATATCATTTCTTTAAAGCGAGAATTTATGCCTTATTACTTCCTACCTTTATATGGTCAGGCTCCATAAGAAACACCACAGGTGTAGAACCGACCCAATACCGAAAAATTGGTTTATACAACTGTACCAATTTTCTAAAGTAACCAAAGACATCTAGCAAATCGATAATATTATTATGCACAAAATTGCAATAAAAGGTCGTTTCTTTACCTTGTCGTTTCAGAAGTAATAATTCCCCCGCAGTTCCCACTAATGGATACCATTTTGGTCCAGGAAATTCGTTGATCAAAGCGATTTGCTTTGCAGTAAACTGTTTATTACGGAACAGCAAACTGATGGATATTATAAGAAATATCACAGTAAATAAAATCGTAAGTAGATCCATGAGTTTACTACTTGCAGATTTGAATAAAACAGAAAGTCGTTCCTAACGAACACACTGTTGGGTAATCACACTTGGATATGTACTTTGGTCGATACTAAATGTTCTAAGATAACAAGTGTTATTTTCCAATTGCTTACATTTAGAAATAAAAGAATAATAGAGAAGAAAGTTTATGGCTGTACAATTGTTTTAGAATATTCTAGTAGTTTTGAGTACTTATTTAGACTTACTTAGAATATTCTTTCGAGCATTTTAGAGGGATATTCTAGAACGTTTTAGAAAAAGTATAGAATATTCTATAACAGTTTAGAATATTCTGATACATTTTAGAATATTCCTGAATTTTCTAGTGATATTTGTGTATTAAAATATGGATATTCTGCAGATCAACTTAATTCAGTTACAGTTTATTTTAAGTAGATACAGATCGGTAGTTTTTATCCAAAATGCCATCAAGAGCTTCGGTCATTTATATACAGGGTCCGGCACGCTGAGCGTTCATTAGAAAGATATGGAGAATCAGGTAAATTAGAACATTGAAAGTTTGGGATTATTGGTTTTTGAGTACGGTAGTCTTAACTAAAATATTTTCAACTCTTGATCGCTTCCGATTATACCGGAAGGTACTCAACTTGTTTATTTCTAATGGAACACCCTGTATTTTATTGCATTTTTGAATTCTATGTTAAAATTTAAAGCAACTTTGTGTTACATTCCGTATACTGAATATTAACAGTTCCTGAGATATGTTAGTTTTAACAAAAAAAGTGACAGTTACATTGCTCTTTTAAATGACGTGTAAAACAATAAGTACTACAAATAAAGGAAATTTATTTCACCACGTTAAAGAGATGGCAAACCTTGATTTTTTTAAAACATTTTACAGGGTGTTCAAAATATTTATTTAAATACGACGTTAAAAAAAATTAGCAACTCATTTTTTTAAAATGAAAACATTATTTGTATACATTTTTGAATTCTTCTAAACAAATGATATTAAATTTCTGTAGAACATCCAATACCTAAAATGCTTTGTTATTGGGATAAATTAGTTGAAAAAAAATACCCCTACCAGTACGGGTAAATCCTGTAACAAATTTGGTTATTTTACGTGAAACAACACAATGTGCTTTTTTGAAGTGCCAAATCCACCAGTGATTTACTTTGAAAGTAGGATGTCCAACAGAATTTCGTCTTCCAATAGAATCTTTGAATTTCTTAAGTACATATTCTGCAATAAACTTCAACTTATCTCGATAACTGCCGCCTTTATTTACGCTTTCTTCCCATTTGTATAATTGCTGACTTTTAATTCTTTGAAATCAATGTTGTACACTTTCTGCAGAAGGTTTTTTGTTTTCCGCTATGCCAATACTCTACAGCTTTGACCTTGTAATCCATGTCTATAAGACTTCCGCCTTCATCACAGATATTATCTTTATTTACAAAATTTCGTCTTCGCCCATCTTCAATCTTCTTCACCCTCTATTTCTGGTTGAACAAATTGTCAATCCTTCATTGCAATAAAGGGCTGACAATTTGTTCAATGTTCGAAAGCGAATCTACCTTCTTCTTGTCCTCTTAAAATATCTTTCAGAGCGCCATGTAACTCAATTTCTTCGCTTATTACAACTGAATCACCGGTGTTAGATATTTGAAAGGCTATTATTAACATTTTTATAGCATTAACTCTGTTAACTTTAGTCATTTTAAACGACACATATAATAGTTTATAATAAAACGTACTTATACTCCGCAATAATAAAGTATAAAGATCTCGTAAACTTTATTCCGAATTAGAACTGAAGATTGAAAGAGTAAGGAAAAAGCGATTTATATACCTGTATACATAACCGTAAAATACGTATATCGACATGGTTATATGGTGTGAGATTATTATGTGTTACAAACAAATTTGTATCACAAAGATAAGCCATATTTTTCAAAAACAAGTGACTGATGCAGACGAAGAAAAACAAGAAACTGAGATAACGACGGCAGTGTTTAGAATATTGTTTCCATGAATTATACTGGAGGTACTTTTTGCACACAATGTTTCGTTTGTAAGATAATTGAAAAAAATCACTTACGTTGACGATTTGGGTTTTTCAATTTTAAAGGTTAAGACATCCACTACGGGCGGCGAAATTATTTATATGTTTAATGCTGAAATTTGCAAATTTAATAAATAAAAAATAAAAGTAGCTGTATCTCAATAAGGAACCATTTTCGGACATATGTTCTTTTCTATGAACATGAAATATGAACTTTTTTTTATCGGAAGGGCCTATAAAATACGTCTGCACAGTGTACAGTGAAAAACTGCACACTTCTGAATATTTTTGTGTATCTTCTATTCAATGTGCGTATATTATTATAAAATAAATGTTACTTTGAGTCGCATGTTTTTTCCCTGTTGTCTTGTTAACGTGGTATGCAAAATAGTTCCTTTTTATAAAGGAAATACGGAAATTCAAGTTACAATTTTCCTTATTTTGTTAGACCCAAACAATTCGGAGAAATAACACTAAATACGATGGAACGAAAATGTTATTGCATAGTGTTGTAAAAATTGTATCATCGCTGTTTAGTGTTCACACAATACGTTGAAGCAAAATACACTTACAAAGTATTCAATACAAGTATTCAAAATTAACTTTGAATAACACTTACAATAACAATTTCCTGGAGATGTTGATATTGTTTTTATCTTATCTAATTACTCGTCGAGCAATAATGAAGTACAAATACTAATTATAATGATTAGAAGAGGAAGTTTTTACTCGTTGATAATACTATCAGAGGCTGTGATATTGGGTGTAGAAGGAAACAAAGGCGTTGATTGATGCGACCGCCAAATGATTGTGCGTCCTATCCTGTACTATTAAACCCGCTAATCTTGTATGTGTGTGAGTATGTATGTATTCCCCACACTTTATGTTGCCGGCTGATATTTGCAAGATTTCAATAATGCGGCGCCAGGAATCGATTGAGATATATCTCGACTCTCACTAAATTCATTTTATATCGCAAGATATAACATTCAAAGAGATCAGATCACAATCTGAAAAATTATCAACCGTTTTGAATACAAACGAAAACTGAGGAATGTAGAGTTAATTAACCAATTATGAGGTAAGTATTAAGAAGGTGCATTGTTTATTGTTTTTAGGTTAATATTGGAGTACAAACTTCTGAAGGTGGTAATCTTCAGCAAAATGAACAAAATCATATAAACTATGTTGTAATATAATTACACTATGTTGTAAAAAGCTTCCTAAGGTTGTTGGGTTCACATTTCGAAGTTTGTGTCTACATTTCGTGATCACCTATATAAGTTTAAAGCTTATCGTTTTTCTAGGGTAACAAAAAGTCCTTTGTGCGGTCTAACAATGATTTCATGTACAAGCTCCATATTCTCCATGGTTTCGGTAGTTTTGATTTTGAAATTTCGCAGAAGGTAAGCCAAAATTATTTTCTCTGTCGCCAAGGAATATTTTTGGCCTATAAACAAAATGTGGTGCAGTAAAAAATATTGTATTTTTCTGATTATGTTTCGAGCTGTGCTCATCATCAGGGATGCTACAAGATGTGTATAACAAATCAGTACGGTAAAAAGGGCTAAACATACAAATAATAATATGAGGTAAAAGCTATTTTTACTTCTCTTTTTTGGGACACATTGCATCTACATATATCCAATAAAAATAGTTTTTACTCCATATTATTACAAGTTTCGTTCTTTTTACCATGCTCATTTGTTATATGCATCTTGTAGCATTCCTGATTCGAGCTGTGCTCATCAGCTCCAAACATGTACAGAAAAATTGCAGTAAACATAGTTGCTCTAATGAGAAGAATTCAATATTTTTTCACCCAATCGTTATAAACAAAATATTACACTCTTCCGTAAATTTTGGTTCAACCCTACTTACCAATACAGTTTCTTGGTCCTGCACTGAAAGGTATATAAGCATAGGAATGTCTGTCATGCAAGTTTTCAGGTAGAAATCTGTCAGGGTCAAACTTATTTGGTTGTGGGAAATATTTTGGATTATTCTGTACGTCATGAATTTGGATGTTTACGTTGCATCCTTTTGGAATCGTGTAATTTTCTGTAAATGTGGAAAATGTAATAAAAGTATTTGTAGGCAAGTTGTCAAGATAAGTTTGGGGTTGGTGTAATTAAGTTACCTATTTTTATATCTTCACAAGCCACCCTTGTTATTGAACTGACGCTGGGAAGTATCCTTAGGGATTCCTTGATAACCCTTTCTAAATATTTCAATTCGCTTAAATCGGCGAACGTTAAAGTTTTTCCTGGAGGAGCCAAATATGAAATTTCTTCATAACATTTCTCCTAAAAAATCAATATTTCTTAGATGAAAAAGTGGAGTACAGAAACAAATGTTTAAGTACTTGAATTTCCGGATGAAGAGCTAATAAAAACGATACCCAACATAAAGCTGAGGATGTAGTATCATGTCCCTACAAAAGCAAATAAAAATATATCTAAGTAGTTGGTACTCCATTTTAAGGACTTGAAACATTTCAAAATCTTTCAAATATTTGAAAGATGTCTTAATTTAATTGCAAATACCGCGAACATGAAGGTGTTAACTTGGTCACGAAGCTCTTTTTTTGATAATGTGCCGTCTTTAGCAATTTCTAGGAGCAGATCTAAGAAGGCTTTCTGCTTCTTCTGCCCAACATCGTCAACTTCTGAAAGTGGAGATTTTTGTTCTAGCAGAGCCTGCTTTTCGTCTATAACCTTAAATTTATGATTTTAGCTTCAAATAGTCCTTAACGCGAAGATTGTTATTGATCGTTTAATTACATCGTTAGTAGTGTTACGAACAATTGCCAATTGTTTCCGAAATTGTTTTCCATGTTCTGTTCGATAAAAAATAAAATCTGAACCTAACCATGGACGTATTATTCTCATCATTGATAGCTCACAAACTCTGAAATAGAAAAGTACAATCAAATATGTGTTGCAAATACGAGGGCTGGAACTTTAATATAGGCAACTATGTATCTATGTACGATACAGACAAACCAGTACGCTAACTAACATATCGTTATATTCTTCCGTTCACTGCGCAGGAGTGTGGCGTTGGTGAGGACAGCGCATGTGCTCTGAGGTAAGGTAGGTATGTGAGTTAGGTGTGGTGTAAGCGGCATCCCTGGGTTCCGTTGTGTGCTGTCTCTACAGCAATGTAGCCACTGTTAAAGTTCCAGTATATACTTTTAATCATTACCTACATACGGCAGTTTCATAATCACTTCCCTGATTTGGCAATGAACGTAGTTCTATCCCCATAGCTGTTTCTGGAATAATCCAATAAGTTGTTTTTGAAAAAAAAATTACATTCAAACTTTACTTAATATTATATCTAAAGTACAATGTGTGAAATATGGATAAATCTCGAACGCATCTTTATCCACTTTGTGCGATAGTGCTTCCACTAGTTTTTCAGCTTTTTCTATAAAAACCGCTGTGGCCGAATCCAACATTTTGAAGTGAAATGTTGGTGTTAAAAGCTTCCTGTCTTTAACCCATTTTGTTCCTATTGAAAACATATTAATTATTAACATTATTAATTAATCAAATCATTACGCTTCATTAAGTATATTAATGTAGATTATGTATTCTTATCGGTTTGTACAAAATCAAATACTATATAGTTGTTGTTTTTTTATGTTGGTACTTACCACTGCTAGTAATCAAACCTTCTCCAAGCCATGGATGAAAAAAATTGTAGTTTTGTCCTTTCTGAATATGAACATTGCTGCTAAGTATCAACTACAATATATATTTTTTTAGAATGTTAAAACATATCTTATTAGAACTTACCTTAATATGATCAGGTTCTGTAAGATATACTACAGGCCTAGAGCCAAACCAGAGCCTAAAAATTGGTTTATATAGCTTTACCATTCTCCTAAAATACCCAAAAATATCTAAACAAAAGTTGTCTTTGACACAAACTATCGTAATTAATATTTGAGAACCTTGCCGTTTGAGAAATAAAACTTCTGCTGCAGTTCCAACAAGCGGATATTGTTTTGGTCCAGGAAATTCGTTGATCATATCGATTTGCTTTCTAGTAAACTGTTTATTACGAAACAGTAAACTAAGAGAGACTATCAGGATAATGGCGGTAAATAAAATCGAAAGTAGAACCATTTTAACAGTTTTACTTCTTGCGGTTTTGGAGAGAACGAACACTAGGGATGTTTCCCACGAATAGGAGATATGAATAGTAATTATTAACAGACAATTCTTGATCGTTATGGTTGAATATGTACTTTGGTTTGTATTGATAACCTGCACTTATATCGAATAATGAATTCGTGGAATAACTGTTGTTGTTTCGCCACAATCATTCGATTAGTTTACATACACGAGATCTATCATATAAGATGGCAAAAAAGAAACCGATAGAAAGTAAATATGTGTGGGTTCTTCTTCGATTTCTTATTCATTTAGTCACTAGACGGAAATAAATAAAAAAAAATAATGTTGGGAATACGAAGTCCTTGGCTTTTACATCTTGGTCTTAGCTTTCTATTCCAAAAAACGTGTCCCGCGTTGCACTTGACTTCTGGACGACATCTGGCTTTTCTTTACACAAATATGGAATCTTCGCGGTACTGCCAGAGATAAAACAAGAACTACATTCTAAAACGTCAAGTGTTGAAAGTTATTGCCCCTTTTTAACCGTAAGTCATAAAATAGAGAACAACAGCGGAAAATAGTTTAACTACGTGTTGCAATTGTTACGTCTGTTTTCCGTGACTTTACGGGACACCTGTTTAAAAATATATTTAATTGGTAGTCACATGAAGGAGGTTGGCGGAAACATTCTTAGAATCGAAAAGGAACAAAACTCACAAATCATTAATGACTTAACTTTTATTTCCGTCAAATAAAACAGTATAATTTGAAAACAAACGTATAGCTCTACCTACCACAGAAATCATAAAAAAACACATTGCATCTTAACTCCTCGGTCCCTCAATGTGTAGAACGTTATTCCTTAATCCTGCCGTTACGATTCTTAATAACTAATATCTCTTGTTCAACAATATTGTATTTTCTTTCAACATGTATATTTATAATAATAATAACATTACTCACGTTGCTAATATGCGCGGGATACCCGACACATTTTTCAGTTTGGCTTATTATACAGCTTGTGTTTTTCACATGTTTTTTTTTCTTTTAAATATTGATACACTATAATATGTTATCTTATAGTTACATATACATATTTATAGATATAAATATATATATAGAATTGTTGGTATTGTATTTTTACTTATTATTATTATTAAAGCTGATTATTATAAGTAATAATAATAACAAGAATGAGTCTTTTTTACAAGAAGATTAAAAGAAAAAAACTTATTTTAATTATTAAGTATAGTATAAATTAGATCAAACTGAAAGGGAGTATAAATATAAAAATAAATGCAATCATGATATGATTTTGTTGTTATTAACTTTAAAATGTAACCGCAGATATATCATGCATATACACAAGGTGGGGCAAAAGTTTGAAAACTTGCTATATAAACTAAAAATCAAGAAGTAAACACAGAAGTTTGCAGATACGAATGTTCACTTCATATTAAGCACACCTTATTCTTACCGCTGCTAAATAATTTGATTATGATTATGAATTGATTATGAACAGAAAATTTGAATAAATATTGGGGCACAAATATAAGAATAAATAAGTTAATGCAGTAAAAGTAAAAAATATGTCTAAAATTAAATATGTCTTAACTTTGATTTTAGAATATTTATGTTAAAAAGTAAAATTTTGTTGAAAATCGTGCAGTTTGTGCTGGAATGACTCGGATTCGATTAGTTTATTATATTTAACACTAGAACTACCACACCAGTCAAAATGTTCCAAAAATGTAGTTTTTTAATGGAATGCCCTGTATACAGTGTGTTTGTAATTTCAGGGCCAACCTTATATCTCCGTTAATATTCAAGATACAATACAAAACTTTATATAAAAATTGAATTATTTTAAAATTGCAATTTGTTGGAAAACTTAAAAATATTCTACTGCAATTTCCCGCTAGAGGGCGACAGTCAACTTTTATTTTTCTTAAATGGGATTACATATTTTTTTGCATCTATCTAATAGAGGATTTTTTTCTCTTTACGAATATCATAACATTAAATAATGTCATTTGCGAGATATATCACTTTTAAGAATCTTATTTATTCAACGGGATTAATTAACACAATACTAAGTAGGCCTTGTTTGTTTGACAGATAGTTTCTTTTGTTGGTTAATTACATTGCAACGATACTTTGCAATATCTCAATGGCAAATAACAATAATTATTATTATACTAATGATGAAAAAGTGGATATGTTGAATATCTTTATCAGATGCAATGATACGAGCGCAGATGCTTTTGTGATGAATCAAAACTTATATCCAGATAGACGACAGCCACACGCGAAGACTTTTGCCAATCTGGAAGCTAATCTACGCAGACGGGTACTTTTAATTGCCGCATTCGGGAAAGAAATTTAAGAGATATTCCAGAAACGATGAAATTCTAATTTTGGGATACTTCAGAGCATATCCACGTAATTCGATACTAGAAGCTGCAGTGGTCTTAGGACTTAAAAATTATAAAATATTTAACGT
>JAWQRJ010004091.1:0-11367 GCA_033557515.1 Diorygopyx duplodentatus
GGGCTATAGAAACATGGAGGTAGTGAAAATAGCAGAATGTGCCTTTGTAGATGACCTTATTATCTTTGCAAGAACTGAGCGAGAGCTACAGTATAATCTGGAATTGTGGAATAGTGCCCTGCACTTAAAATCGGAATTTTAAGATAAATACTGACAAAACAAAGGTTATGGTGATGGATACGGAGAAGCGGATAGATATAGTAATAGAACTAAATGGACGACATATAGAACAGACAGAAGTATTCAAATATCTGGGCGTAAATATACGTAGAGATGGAAGGGACGAAGCGGAAATAAATAGCAGAATAGAAAGCGCGACGAAATTATACCACTCGTTAAGTGCTCCATTTATAAGAAAGAAGGAGATAAGCAGGAAAACAAAATTAATGGTCTATAACACGATTTACAAACCCATCCTAACATATGCGAGTGAAAGCTGGAACCTAACGAAGAGAACGAAAAGTAAAGTACAAGCGATGGAGTACCTTAGAGGAGTGAGGGGAATCTGTAGAAGAGACAGAATACGGAACGATACCATAAGAGAGGAACTAGATGTAGAACCGATCTTGAAGGAAATAGAGAGACGCCAGTTGAAGTGGTTCGGACACATGGTAGGGATGGGAAGCGAGAGGCAAGTGAAGAAAATATGACAGACCAAAGAAAACCAAAGACAAACGAGAGGAAGATCAAAAAAGAGATGGGTGACGTGGTGGCGGGATGCTTGAAGGAGGGAGGAGTATCTTGGAGCGAGGGGAAAAGGATGGCAAGGGACAACAAGGAATGGGCTAAATTTGTTAATGATAAAGGAATAAGGAAGTGAGAAGGAAAAGAAACACCTTAACACCTGAGGGTACATTTAAAGCCATTGATTAAACAGTGCGGGCGTAAATGCCCCCCCCCCCTTCCCTGCTAACTTTTGAACCAGTGAAGATAGCAAAATGAAACTAAAGCGGTATCAAATGGTACAAAGTTTGTGGTTTTTTTAGTGTAAATTTTGAATGTTAATCTTCATAGATAGCGCTGCGAGCGCTATCAACTTTGAAATTTCAAATTGCAAAGGGGGTCTTGTGATACATTATTGAAAAGGTCTTTCAATTGTCTATTCAACAGTGGCGGTAGTTTTCAATTCTATCAATCCGTTATAAAGTTACAATTATTTAGATGCCGTTTAAGAAAACTAAGAAGGGGTAACATTGAAACCAAGTGGTTTTCAACCATGTCATACAAATATAATAACTACAATGTTTTATTCACTCATGCAATCAGCGAATGCGAAACAATATCCGCTCTTTTTAGGCAAGCAAAGGCAAAGTTTTGTAACATTTTGAAAATATATGATCAGCTTGAGGAAATAGCTTGTGTATACAAGAAACCAGAGACTACTCGTCAAGAAATAATTAACGATGGGAAAATTTCATTATCGCACTGTACAGTGGATGCACAGGCACTACACATACTTTGAGGTTCCAGTTATTTGTTAAGTCTGCCACAAAAAGCAAAACGTATCTTGCAGGTCTCCCACCAACGCAAGAGACTGCACAGCATCATTTCCTCCGATGTTACCATCAGATGCAAGCTTGGCTGGGAACAACATCCCTCCTGAAGAATAGGGGTGGGTTCGCAGCTTTGACGGCCTCCTTCGGCCAATTCAAATATGCCAAAACCCAGCAACTGAATACTTGCTGTATGTTGTTTCATGCAGCTGTAAAAAGGGGTGCAGCAAGGCATGTCATGTCAAAAATCAGGCCTGAAGTGTTCAGCAATTTGCAAAAACTGTAACGGGGTCAACTGCGAAAATGTATATGATATTATTTCCCCAGAAGAAGAAGATGATGAAGCTGATGTCTGGGATACCATCGACCAAACTAACAACGACGATAACTTTGACGACCAGGTTGATGATGGCACAACGAATTCAATGAACATGAATGCTGTTGAACAACATGCAAAATGCTCGTCTGCTCCAAAAGCTTAGGTTGACGAACCAGGCCCATCAAGCCGCAAGCGCACCAGACGTTGTTAATGTATAATAACAGCGTTACTGTACATAATTTTTACTTACATGCATTTAACCTGCTAATAATCCATTTAACCTGCTATTAATATTCTCTCTTTAAGTTCTAAATAAACAATTTTTCACAATGTCTTTTTTTTACAATTTTACCGTTGCAATTAATCATTATTGACATTTTAAAATTACCTAAATAAATAAATAATATAAACAAGTTACATTAAAGAGAGTAAAATTAAGGAAAAATGCAGTCAAAAGATGATTTTTCTGATTTTTCACAAAGTTGGAAAAAAGTGTCATCTTCAGTGAGCTGTAGCATGCTTAGCAATGGGTTTAGAAAAAAGTTGCACAAATGAAATTTGTAGAAAATTTGACCTTTTTTCTTTTTGTCATGGCATATAGTACAAAAAAATTGCATAGTTTTCGAGTTATAAGCAAAAAACTGAAAAGAAAAATGTCCGTAAATTTCGTCGCTTTTTGGCTAAACAGAGTTTAGCCTCAAGATATTTTGTTGAAAAACTATTAATTCCTGTTATTAGCATCCCATTAAACAGTTTAAAAACATGAAATCTTCTAGCACACTTTGGTAATGTGTATGTCAACTCTGATTCACGAAGTATTCCCAGTTCACACCATGTGGTTAATTATCCCATAGTAGTTGGTACTGTTACGAAGAATGATATTCGGGCTGCATTCGAACAGGCTGAAAACACATTTACAGCTGGTATGGATGACATGCCCAGCTTCCTTTTGAAGCACTGCGCTGAAATTTTTGTAAAACCTCTCTTTACAATTTTCAATCTTGCAATTATTACTGCGAAATTTACCTTTACATCGAATTTTCAATCTACATGGAAAGAGGCGTACTTATACAGAAGGGATCTGCTTCTGAAGTTATCAACTATAGACTAATTTCTATCTTGAGTATTTTTTCCAACATTTTTGAAACTATTCTGTACAAAAGCCTGTATGGGTCAATTAAATGTCATATTTCTCCATACCAACATATAATTATGGTGGATTTCAAAGGGAGTTACTTGAAAAGCGATACAACTTTATACTATGGTGGGTTTAGGAATTATTTAACAGGAAATAAACGTGAATAGGTTGCTAAATATTCACTACTAACATTAATACTTAATGCGATATACTTAAAACGATATTCATACATAAAATGCATATTAGATGATACAGTAAAACCTGCCAATAACGGCCACCAAAAAAAGAAAAAATATTGGCCGTTATATAAAGGTGGTCGTAATTGGCAGGTTTTTCGTCTTACAAATAAAATACATAATTTGTTTTTAAGATTTTTTCTTTATTTTATTAATTAAAGTAAATATTATATAAATACACAATATTCATACGAAAAACATAATTTGTTTCAATCTTTGTTTGCTTTAAATTTTTTAGCTTCGATTTAAAAACTACAGCTTCACATTTCACAATTCACAATTCGAGAAACATCCATAAAATTTTCACCATTGTTATTGCTCAACAAATAATTCTGTATGTCTCTTAATTGTGCACACACTTCGCTCATACTAGATAAAGTAGATTTTGCATTTTCACATTCGTCCATATCACTATTGTCAGAGTTATGTTCTTCATCATTATTGCACACTTGTTCAACAATTTCTGTAATACTGAAGTTAGGGCTCTCTGTAGGCACATGACTATCAACAGAAGCATATTCATCTAAATCCACAATTTCGTTACGAACTGTAGGAAAGAGTTGAGCAAGGGGTATTTGGTATTCTTCATCAAACATTGTATGTTCTTGAATAACATCAGAGAATCTGGCCTTGGAAAAACATTTCTTAACTGTAGCAGGAGATACCTTTTTCCAAGCAGCTGTAATCCACATAAGTGCATTGGCTAAACTTATGTTTTTTCAGAATTTTCAAAATCACATTAACTGTCAATAAACGTTAGAAGCCTTTTAATAAAAAAATTCGGTAAATCAATTTGAAATTCTGAATTATTCCTTGATCCAAGGGCTGACAGGGCGAAGTGGTGTTTGGCGGCAGGAAGACTAGTTTAACATTTTCTAATGGTACTTTAGAATGTGACGTGGCGTTATTCAAGAAAAGAAGCTCTTTTCTATTTTATTTTTTCATTTTATTGTCAAATTTATGTTGCCATCTTGTTATAATTTCCGTTGGCATCCATGCCTTTTTGTTAGAAACCCATTCTAAGGGTAAATTGTCAACATGATTACCCTAAAATAACGAGAATTTTTTTACTTTTTCTAATTATTAATGGATCTTCTTTCTCGCCTTCCATAGCTGCACACAGTAAAATAGTCAAACGTTATTTTGATGCCTTTTTCCCTGCACAATTTTCATTTTTTAATGCAAATGTCTTATTTGGCATGGCGTGGTAATAAAGACCTGTTTCGTCGGCGTTAAAGGCATCTCGAGGAGAATAATTTCTTAAAATCAACGGTAAGTTGGTTTTCCAGTCCTCTATATCCTCCAAATTAACCTCTGCGGACTCACCACAAATTGATGGTGAACTTTCCAACCAGCCATTAGATGCTGCGAAATTTTCCATCTTTAAACTGTTTGCTGTCTCCAGTGCTTTTTGTTTAAGTAGTGTCGCAGATATTGGAATTGCTTTATTTCTGGCTTTGCAAACCCAATTGTAGACGACTTGATCTACTGACAATCCTTCCGACTTTGGAAAGTTTCGTTTTTGCGCCAAGTTACGACCTTCCTCAACCATCTTTTTTAATTCACCTTTATTTTTCATAATATCGTTAATTTGTGTTTTTCCGACCACATATTTTTCGGACAACTTTCGCGTACTTATCCGCGATTATATTTGTTTTGTCTTTTAGCGACAAACGTTTTCTTTTTAGCGACATACTTAATTAAGAACCTTTCGAATACGGAGACAACTTTAAACTAATCGAGTAACCGAAAGAACCTTTCGAAGACGACCGAATAATACCGGCCGATATCGACAGGTAAATTTCTGTGAAGATAGGTCGTAAAATTTTGGGTTTATTTGGCCGAGGTCGTTTTATGCGGGTGGCCGTAAATAACGGGTTTTCGAATATGGGAATTTCCTTATAGTGGATTCGGGGAACTTTGAAACTGTCCGTGACGTCAGGTGGCCGCTTTAGACAGGTGGCCGTTAACACAGGTTTTACTGTATAATGAAAATATAGTTCTGGGTAAAAATCTTATAAAAACAAACTTTTTATAACATAATTCTCAACAACAAAAACCTACTGCGGAGTTCAAAATTATAAAGTTACACAGAACATATTTGGCCTCATTATAAATAAAACAAAAGCCGGGATTTTCCTGGAAACGCATTGTGCGGGTGCCTCCACCAAAATATCAACGTGTGCTGCGCAACCATACGTTTCTAGAATGCCATGATTTATATGCAGTTTGCTTACGTCGCGGAAATTGCATACTTTATTCGTTCCGCGAACGAAAGAAATAAAAATATTTACATACACCGGCCAGCGTTGAACTGTATGGAAAATATTGTTCCGAGTGATCTATACACACCCCCTCCTCCGCACTTTTGTTTCCTCCCTTACGATTCTTCGTTTTCTCCTACAATTTTCAGGAATTGCTGCACAGTGTATGTTCTGTTTGCTATACAATTACCTTCGCTCGACTTTAGCTCGACCTTCGCACACAAACTAATGTTTCATAAAGTTTATAAACCTGAGAAGCCAGCTCCAGAATAAAAATTATCGTTACGTTGAAACTGTTAACAAAATCGTTAGAAATTCATCTCCACATTTTAAGAGAATGTATATAATAATGTAATAGCCTTCTGTATGTAGAAGTACGGCAAAATAATTTGTATGTTCAGACTCCCATTGTGGTATCCCTGCTATAATACCACAGCAAGTACGTTCTCTGACAAAAGAAACGTATTCGCCGCAATATTGGATTGATATTTGCGCTCTTTCCCATTTTCCTATGCAATTTTCCAGCTACCCCACATCGGGTACCTTCTATCGGTCAGAAAATGATCCCCGCCAATAAATCCTCCCGACTCCGGCATCCTAAAACAAGCTCCGCCGTGATGAAATAGTGCTGGCGATGAATTTCAAATGCGATATTTGCACCCGTGGCCTAGAATAATGCGAATAAATCCAATTAGGAGTTATCCTATTATCCTGTTACATCTGAGTCCTCGCGGCGGGTGGGATCTTGCGAGACGCCGCGAACCGGAGCATGAATCGGGTAACAAAGACCTCAGAGCTGGAAATTGATTTATGATCGCAGTCCTTCCGTGGAAACTGCGTCTCGTTAGTATCCTTTGCGCGCCGCCGTATAAGGACACCCGCTGCTGCGCGAAAGGATAAGAAGGGATTCGACGCCCGCGCTACTATTTACAGGATCCTGTAGCGGCTGTACCGGTAGATTATATACAGCACGCGCTTCGCAGAGCGTGACGTCAGCCAGCAGGAATATTATGGTCTACTTTGAGGCTTTGGGGACATAGAGAATGCAAAAGGAAAGTCCAAAGCAAAGTTCCTTTTGGCGGAATGCCGATAACGATATTCTTGTGTCGTGACGATACATTAGTATGGTTGTAAACGTGTGGTAATATTATAGTATACAGGTAATAGTTTAAGGGTTTATCATAAAAGAATGACTATATCTTTTTTGGATTATAAAAGTAAATTCATCAGCTTACCAAATTTATTTGCTTTATACGACGTCTGTGTGTAATTAGTGATAAAGTGGAGAACTCACCTGCAACAAACAGAAATACATATGTTAAAACAAAATACATACAGAACTTTCGTTATTTCCATTCACTTTCCCGTAAGCATTTTATGGAAAAGTGCATCGCACTCTTTTCCATAAAATGAGTGAGTGTGTATTGAATACAGTATCGGAGAATTAATAGAAATCAAAACTTTTTAAACTCTTTCAGCTACATAAGATATACTCGGAAGAAAGAACGAATTCAAGCACAGCACATTGCGTTTCAGATAGTGCGGAGTGCAGTAAATCTGCAAAACATCTGTAAATAGCGTTGAACGTCTAAATCGAATCAGGTCGAAGTTACCAGCATCCAGCGCCTACTGAGATGCGATGAGTGATGCGGCAGCCCGGGGCCGTCCGCAAACCTAGTTTTGACAGATTCAGAATCGTTCCACATATCACCACTCGGCTTCCGGTCTGCTGCACGCCAGCCATCTGCGATACACGCGCGCCAATATCTCTTCGTATTTCTTGACAGGGACCCGGCGACCGGGTAATCCGAAGTCCGTCCGAGCTGTGTCTGGCCTGAGTGAAGTTGACGTGGGTTGCTCGATCAAAATTCATGAATTTGTGTAACGTAATACAATAAAACAAAGTGGGCCAGGACTGCAGGGGACAGATGCCGGGATGCTATCGGAGAGGAGAAATTGTGGGCGATCGTTGATGAAATATATAATATAAAAAAGTCTAGATTATCTCTGTACTACACAATATATTATCTTATAAGATAATATAAGCTAGCTCGTTATTATAATAACGAGCTAGAATACAGTTTTAGCTTATGGATTTTATCATCTGAAATAGATTTATTCTAGAACATCTTTCTAAAACTCTGAGAATATACACACTATTTCTCCTTGCTTAAATGGACTAAAAATGTAAATTTACCGCGATATAAAGTACGAGGGATGATCAATAAATAAGGTTACAAAATCGCTATGCTTCACTGCAGATTTTGTAACCTTACTTTTTGATCGACCCTAATACCTGGCAATAAAAAAGCAAAACGTACAGTAGAAAATTTCTTTAAAAAGGGTTGAAACAACATTTCAGTAGAAACCTAAAGGTCGTTATATTTAATTCACAAGGTAATTAATGCTGTGTAAGAAGCGACGAAATGGAGTGCAATGTAAGACCTTAGTACGAAAAATCCCTATAGAAAAGTTTAAATTGCAAAAAGGCAACTCCCCGTTGAGACGTACTGAAAGGGCTTTGGAAAAGTTTTTTTCTCGTGCAGGATCCAATGTTACAATGTCAATTATAGCGAAAACACGACTCTGGAAAAAAGAAACCCCGACTGCTGTCTCCGGCCTTTCGCTATTCTTTCAGAGAACGTTAATAATGCACAGTCGCGACGGAGCGGGAAAACTTTCCCAGTTTTGTTTACCAAGTGACGGGGGAAAATTAATTAAGTTTTTTTAGCCCTGTGTTCAGAAGCCTCATCTGTTCATAAAGAACAATAATAATGTCGATAAGAAAGTGAATTATGAAAGAAGAAAGGCTGTGGAATGATAGGATTGAATGCGTTATTGGGGTAGTTTATTTGACAAATAGAAGGTCGGATGGAATTTTTCGATGGAATATCGTTATATCAAAGAAATATCATTTTTATCTCTTATTTTATTATTTTGTTTAGTTTGGAAGTGGCAATAAAAAGTTACGGTTGTTAATTTTTTATGTCAATCCCAGAAAATTTGGCTATAAAACATGCTTAGCTTTAACAGTATATACAGGTGTCCCATTTTCGATGGTTTTAAATGGGAAGTCGTGTTTTGGTGCTAGATACCTCAAATCTGATATCGGTGTCTGAAGCTCTTTTTTGAATTGGTGAAAACCGCATGTCGATATCTCTAACCGTCATCTAGATATCCATGAAAATTCAAATTTTGCCAATATCTTGAATGTCCTCTAACTGCATTGTTGTTTATAATTTTGGGCATCTGACAAAACATTCTTGAGGTTCCTTTTGACGTAGAATACGATGGATATATTTATATTTTTGTAACCTTAACAGTTAAAAAGATATTATGTATAACTTTCTTATTTTAAATGGGCGCCTATATATTTTTATATTTGCTACTTTTCATACTTTATTGTCAGCCATTGATGAGAAATAAAAAGATTTTGGGAAATTAAACTATTTTATACCACTGATCCAGTTAGCCTCTGAAAACAATGCAGATAGGTGGCGTAGAAAAATTGACAGTTCGCAAATAAGCGTGGTTAATGTCAGAGTTTCTACAGCTAATAGACAAAATGTTTAATAATGCTGAAAAATACGACATGTTACGGCCACCTGGAGAGAATATAGAATTGCACAAAATAGGTATTTACAGATATATCCGAAACAGAGGCAACCCGATAAAAGAATTTTTAAACATCTTAATTGTTATTTGGCGCATTTTGAAGACCACGTAATAAATCTTATCTGGAAGAGATTAGAAAAGAATCCAAAGCAAATGTGCTGGTGGCAGCGAACGCTCACCCAAAAATTTCCCCGCGGCGAATTTCAACGTTTTTCCGGAATCACCTCAACAATTCTCAAAAAATGCACCATTTACTCTTTGCCGTATTTTTGCATATCATTAACAATTAAAAATATATATTCAACTTCTTTGTTTTATATGAAACGCTGTGTTTTATTTTCTTTAATAACAACCCATATTGAAGGAGCTTTCCAAATATGTAGTTTTTAATGGTTTATTAATAACCGTTAATAACAAATACAAAAATTTCCTTAAACTAAAGTATTCCACTTTATGAATCGAATTAGCCTTGGAGAACAATTTATGAAAATTGCATACTGCTTCTGCTTCTGCTTCTTCTATTATTTTACTATTATAAATATAACTGCTTAAACTAATAGCTGGTTTTGCAATTACAATAACCACATTCAGCAGACGTAGTAGCTACGTAGCGGAACCATGATCAGTATGGGTAATTATGGCGACATATATGGGAAATATCGCACATGACATCAGAAAAATCGCTACTTCTATCAAATGCTACCCAGCTGCTGCATCTGCTGCATACGGCGAACGCTGCTTAGTTAGATTTAACTAAGCCCTAGGCGATATTCCATCTACGAAACATATTTTGTAACTAAACGTCACCATGTTTTGTGAAGTTGTATGGCCCACTGCAATTTCTGAATAATGGAAGTAGTGGAATTCTATTTATAGTGTCACTTCGTTCCCTCGAAAATATGGAACTAATTCGTCAACTTGACAATTTGGTGGAAAAGTTTAACAAGTATGAAGTTCCTACCTATATTTATTCGAATTAACTCTATAGGTTGCTTTAAAATGAAGTATCATCGTATTTAAGTATTTTGTGGCTTACTTTTAAGATTATGAAACGTATCTATACAGTATCTATGCAGTAACATAAATGTGAGCTTACGAACAAATTAGATTACAAGATTGCCTACTGTCAGCTTTAAAAAATGAAATAAAACAAATAAAAATCACCATGTAATTACAAAAATTATTCATATTTGGTTTGAATGCTTTCTGCCACACGGAATTTTGTAATTCTTCCATGTTTCAGTGGTACTTCCTATAAATTATTTTTAATGTACCCCCATAAAAAATCGAGGGGGTAATATCCGGGGATCTAGCCGGCCAACGAATTGGTCAGTGGCCATCCAATTTTCCCCAAATAAACAATTTAAATAGTCATGCACCGTTCGTGCGTTGTAGATGGGAGCGCCGTCTTGCTGGTAAATTATTCTCCTATAATTATTAAGCGGCATACCATCCATGAAAGATTCAATATATTCACGGAGAATATGAACGTTGGCTCCGTCCGTTAGATTTTTCTGGTAGAAATGTGATCCTAAAATTTTCCCAATTATGAATCCTACCCAGATGTTTATACCGAATCTAACTTGTCGATATTTATTTACTGTTACATTTGGTTTTTATGGCACCCAGTGGTGATGATTGTAACGATTAAAACTGCTGTCACTGGTAACCTTTGCTTCATACGTTCAAATTACTTTTAGCGGAAAATCCCTCGTTTCCTCACACTTTTCCAAAAGCGCATTTATAATCCTCAGTTTGTAGGGAGTAAATTTGTATTTTTAAAGAGTTTTTGAACTCTGGGTTTTACGGATTCCCGAAAGATATTGAATTTCCCTCAAGGAGATTTTTGGGTTAGAATTTACTGCCGCCAACATATTTATTTCAGATTCTTCTCTATTTTCTTTAAGGTAACTGCGTGGTTTCCGAAATGCGCCATGTTCAATCAAGTTACATTCAGTGCATTTAAAAAATCCTTTATCTGGTTGCCTCCGCTCCGGATATCTCTGGAAGTATATGTTTTGTGCAACTTCCCCATTCTTTCCTGACTGGTTGTAAATACGTAATATGTCGCATTTTTCAGCATTATTGACATTTTGTCTATTAGTTGTAAGAACTCGACATTAACTGCACTGATTTGTGAAGTGTAAAATTTTCTAAGCGACCTATTTGCATTGTTTTCCAAGGCTAACTGGATCAGTGATACAAAAAAGTTTAATTCCCCAAAATCTTTTTATTTCTCGTCAATGACTGACAATAAAGTATGAAAAGTATATATATATATATATATATATATATATATATA